>JAHPZR010029810.1:0-2500 GCA_019787425.1 Platygyra sinensis | reverse complement strand
TTCCAATTACTCTGGGAATAAGAAACAGCTGAATACACATTAAAGTACTAAATACAAGGTGTAACCTTTAAAGAAGGGAGCCTGGTTCCTCTTCTTCACAATCAATATAAACTAAAATGTTAGCTTTTAAAGTCACAGGAATTTTTTAAAACCAACTAAAAACTTACTTTCAAGCTACAAATCTTCCCTAATCCAGCCCAAATAATTTTCTGAATATTTAAAAATACTTCAAGAACCTCTGTTGCTGTTGGCCTCTCCTTCAGGATTTTCCCGTCCCCAGCATAAGTCGTCTTACATAGTTGCCATTACGAACTCGGCCCAAGCAGTTTGTCCACAACATTTGGTATTCTCCAGATGTCAATCATCTCATCGTAAGAGGGCATTTCTTCCTCATTAAAAGGACGTGAATCTCCGCAAGGCCACAGTTGTTCCGGAGCTACAAAATCCCCAAACAGTTCTCTGTATCCACACTTGATCAGCTCACCTTCATCGGGTTTAACTTCAGGTAAAGCATCACTGAGATCATGACGACAAGGTGAAAGTCATCAGTGATAAGATACTGCGAGAGAGTCTTTACTATATCATTTGAGTCACACATGACTCTTGTACCAAGAGGGCTATTACGAAGAAACTGATGGATTTTTATGTAGTCTATGCACAGCTGAAATCTTGTTTCCAAGGTGTTGAATTCAATGAGTTCTGGTCTATCCAGGAGTTCATCAAGTTTGTCTGCAAAACCATGCCGGCTTGTAATAGCCTGGTTACTATCTGATAGAGACGTTTGACAGAAAAATATATGAATACAAATACTGTTAGCTGTGTACATTATGACACCAAGATGATGTATACACTGTAACACACCAGATAGGGTCTGTGCTAGCGTGAGAACCACAGTGGCTACGCACAAATGACAAACCATGCGGGAACACTCCGACAGTTATAATGCACTGCTACTCATGGGGTGGGGGCCAGGGGACTGCTATGTCAAACGGGGGGATTGGGGACTCCTTTATAAACAGGATAGGGGTGTTCATCAGAAATTTTGAAAAGAACCCCTAAGAGATAAGCAAGATTCTGTTTTCTCTTGAGCTTGAATTTTTCACTCCTAACCAGTTCTAAAACGAGACATAAACTGACACCTTCATTATTTTTCATGGCGATAATGACAGTAATTGCATCAAATACCTTCTACTCATAACGTTCATTGCCAAATATCTTCCCGTCACATTTTTTCAGGTCACTGCCCTGAAAGGCACCCCTGCTGTGAACCTTTTGAGGTCTAACACCTTAGAAGTACCAAAACTGCTTTTTTCATCCCCCAAAGATACGATGAGCACCATCATCCTTGTATATATATGAAGCCCCTTGTAACGACTCCTTTCTTTGCATTTGGGTTTCACGTTTCTCGTGACCCCCTGGGGATTATGTAACCGTTTCCTCAATATTTAAGCCATCATTGTTACTCATAATTTTGTATTCATTTTCGCCAGTGCTTGCTAGTTGCTGGCTGATGAGTTTTGGCTGGGTTCTACCACGTATTTCTAGCTGTTCACTAATGTGAGCTTTCGAATATTATTTTAAGAGTTTATCCTGTTGGACTTGCCACAGTCTGTAAGTTTATTTTAATCCGTTGTCAGTTTTTTGTCGTTTTGGTTTTGTACTTTTTGTACTGTTTTAGTATTTTGTCTTGTTCAATTTCTTGCAGTTGAATCACACTTGAATTTAAATTTTGAACCTTCAATCCCATATCCGTGGTCTGCAGGTGAAAGCTCTTCAAGTCCGCTCTTTTTTCATTAGAATGATTGTTTCTTGAGAATTTTTTCTCTCGCGCAGAAGCCGGAACCAAGCAAGCGCCGGATGAGAACATACTAATTATTCCTTTGTCTTTTTTAATGTAAAGAAACTATTGTTTTTCTATGCTCCAGAATGAAGTCAGGCGATAAAAACAAAAGATTTTGCACGGTCGTGGCACCTTTTAACATAAATCTTGGCATCTTTATTTGCTCCTTTGATGTTTGCCGGGCTTCCTAACCATTCCGCTTTATTAACTATGAGTCAACCTAACATTTCCTAAAGTAAGCAAATGTGTAAAAAGACTGCAAAAACGACAGTCCTCCGGGGCTGTCGTCACGATGTAGATCAGTTAACTCAGGTTGGACAAACAACCTCTTGTGCACGTTGACACGAGCATTCTGTTTTGTTGTTGTGAGCAATTAAGATTCTTAAATTGTAAACTAATTGCATGCCGTTTTATGCATACAGCATGCTAACTGTAGGCATAACAGTTGAAAACCCTTCGGTACACTGCGTCCAAAAGTCACATGAGTTTTATCACAGCAATTTCCCATTTAGCACTTTTACAATAAACTCGATCCCATTTTGAAACTGAAATTTTTCCGTATCCATTCCTTGCTCGGTATGGCATCAGTGGGTTACCAGGGGTTTGACTTTAACTCATATTTTTTCTGGTTGTCTCTGATGTAATGATAAGTAACACAAA
>JAHPZR010029809.1:0-11216 GCA_019787425.1 Platygyra sinensis | reverse complement strand
AAAGGTTCTGAATTAAAAATGTGCAACAATAATTTCTTCAAGTGAATATATGAAATTCAATATATTTGTACTGCGGATATACATTTTAAGCAAATGAATGATCATCGCAGTAATTTACTCAACTTTAACAGTTGAGAAATAAGGCCTGAAAAAAATTCAGGCCTGAACGGGAATCGAACCCATGACCTCTGCGATACCGGTGCAGCGCTCTAACCAACTGAGCTATCAAGCCAACTGGGAGCTGGTCAATTGTGAGTTCGTAATATACCCGTGGATGGAGAAGATATCAAGTGAATATATGAAATTCATATATTTGTACTGCGGATTATACATTTTAAGCAAATGAATGATCATCGCAGTAATTTACTCAACTTTAACAGTTGAGAAAATAAGGCCTGAAAAAAAAAATTCAGAGCCTGAACGGGAATCGAACCCATGACCTCTGCGATACCGGTGCAGCGCTCTTAACCAACTCAGCTATCAAGCCAACTGGGAGCTGGTCAATTGTGAGTTCGTAATATACCCGCATCTCCCCAGTTATCAATTCTGGCACTCTCTTAGCCAGGAGAGTCAAGATCTCTCTCTTTTCAGGAGAGATAGATTCTAGAGGTGTGACAGCCATCATTATGCAAAGTGTCTATTGTGCAGGGTCTCCCTTCAACTTTTGCAAAAGCTCTGGAATTGTAATCAAGGAAATCATTTACCAGCACTTAGGAACCACAAATGGAATATCATTAAATTACAGTAAATTAAATATACCGGTATATAATATTATGTACATGTACCTATTATTCGCTCTAATGTATGAGAAGAAAGAGCGATATTCAGCAGCACAGCTCTACGTACTTCAGCACTGGCATCATTGGACATGAGTTCTAAATATGTGGATGATACAATACACTCTGGATCTGAAGGGTCCTGGAGCCTGGAGATTGCTGCAACAGCCTGCACCCTTACTGCAGGGATCTTGTCATGAAGGCGTGTCAACATGCTCCTCAAAAGATCCTCTCTGCGAGTTCATCATCAATCGCAGCATCATCACCCAGGTTATTCAACAGCTTGTTGATAAGCTGGCAGACACGGAACCGCCACTGCTTTGTCTTGAGCATCATGGGAGTCCAGTAGGAATGTGAAAATGAAATCAAGGAAGATGTTTGCCATCATTGTCATCATCATCATCACTTGCTTGGCCATCCTGTGTGAAACATGCTAAAAGCTTTATCATAAGGTGCCACCGACAATCACTACGCTCTGTACCTTTACCACAGCCACTCGCAATGGGCACAAACAAACCTCCCAAAATTTAACACCAGGCATAATTTTAAGTTTTCTTTATTGCACTAACCCTATTTTCACTCAACATACACATCTAATTCCACATAAACAAACATAAAAACGTATTTAATCGAGAGCATATACCTGCAATGGTCCTTCAAACACAATTTCCCCTTGTGGCACCGGAAAGAAAAGGTCTAAAATTGGTTATTTTGACCAAGTGTTCGGGGAAAAAGTTGGGGATTACAGCTACATGTCTGCAGTCATTTTTCATTTTAATTTGTAGAAGAGAATAAAATCGTTAGTGTACCTTCTGAACGTGAGACGTACGGTGATCTTTCAACGTCGCATACTTGGCCACAAATTCTATTACTCTTTCAACAGCAGGTTTCTCTGTTAAACACCACCATAGCATATTTCAAATGCCACAGAAGTTCTCCTGAAATTCATCCTGTGAGGACTTGTCATGAAGCTTTTTCAGTTCCGTCAAGAGTTTCTTATGATGTTGAAAACCACGCTGTGCTTCTTCAAACACACTTGTTACACTGTCATACCGGGAAGGCATAGCGAAAATGTCCAAAAACGATCTGCAAACGAACTCGTCTATTTCAACAAACGTCCGTTCGAAAAAATGGCGCTCAAATCTACAGCCCAGACTTCGCGCAAAAATTTCATGGATGAACTAGAGACTAGTACCTAGTCTATCCTCATCACATACAAAACAAGATGGCGGTCAACTTGAAAGTTTATTTAACTCCAATTCCTTTCCTTTTACTAACTTATTATTTGCTATTTTCTGGACGAAAAGCGGCTAGAAGGAGCGACACACACAAAGGTAGACAAAGTGGTTCTGATAGTAACAAAAGGAAGCCAGAATGCGAGTCTAATTTCCACGTTGTTAACGGAAACTGCGTTCGTTGCCCGCGCGGTCAATTTAGTTTTCACGGTTGGATTACCTGTTTACAGTGGTTAGATTGTGCCAACATTGCTCTTGATGTTAGAACACGGCGTCGAATTGGAATTCCCTGGTCATCTAAATTCCGTAAAAGAAGTTTACTTGGCAGATTGGCATGGGTATAATGTGGTTTATAGTAAATGCGCTAGTGTCGACTTGTATTATGAAGATTGCCTGCATGGAATGCAAATGGTGGAAGGTCTTCAAGGAAGCGAATTTGTTGTTCAACTCATTGCATGTGCTACAGTGACAGTCTAGAGGTAAACGGTTCTCTGCTTGAGTTTACTTCAGCCAACGCTAATTATTCTAATAATTTTGATTTACTCACTTAACTTCAAAGATGACGTTTTCTACCTAGAACTGTAGGCTATATGGGTAGTTTCTTTAAGGACTCACACTTTGTTTGAACGATACATAGTACATGATCGTCCACGTTGTTAGCAGAACAGCAATATAACCAAGGCAGTAGTAGCCCCCAAGGGGGAGGGGGTGTAGATAAACTCTTCAGATATCAATGTCACAGTTTGAATGCACAAGTTTTAATCATGATGCGCATAAGCACGAGAGGAAATAAATGTGATTGAAGGTGACGTGTCATTCAACTGAAAGAAATTGAACAAGACAAAATACCTAAGTACAAAATAAAGCGACAAAAAACTGACAACAGAGTAAAATAAACTAACAAACTGAGGCAAATCCACCAGGATAAGCTCTTAAAATAATATTCCAAAGCTCACATTAGTGAACAGCCAAGAAAAAACGTGGTACAAACCAACCAAAACTATCAGCCAGCCGCTAGCAAGCACTGGCAAAAATGAATACAAAATTATGCGTAACAATGATCACTTAAAGTGTATATGACAGATTTTTTTTTATTTGCTCGATAAAATTTTCACAATGTATGATAAGAATAGCAAAACAAATATTTTGATAGCGATTTTCCTTGCCGGTATTTTAATGTATCAAAAGTGTCAAATTTTACTTTGGTGGGGTACAAAACTGCGAGACCAAAAACAGCGGACTGGGAATGATTGTGACGTCATTTCAGGACTCAAAGCTTTGCGAAAAACAGATTTCTGACATTTTCTGATTCTTAGGTAATAAATTTGCTAAAAAATGGTACAAATGTGCACTGTTTATAAGAAAATAAGAAAATGTCGGAGAAATCTGTTTTTAGCAAAGCTTGAAGTCCTGATATGACGTCACAATCATTCCCAGTCCACTGTTTTGGTCTCGCAGTTTTGTACCCCTCCAGAAGTGAAATTTGACACTTTTGATACATTAAAACACTGGCAAGGAAAATCGCTATCGAAAAATTGTTTTGCTATTCTTATCAGTACATTGTGGAAATTTTATCGAGCAAATAAAAAAAAATTCCGTCATATACACTTTAAATATTAAGGAAAGGGATTAAGGATGGTGGTGCTCATCATAACCTTAGAAGGTATTTGATGCTATTGCTGTCATATTGCCATGAAAAATAATGAAGGTGTCAGTTTATGTCTTGTTTTAGAACTGGTATTAGGGGTTCTTTTTAAAATTTGTGATGCACACCTCTATCCTGTTTATATAGGAGTCCCCATCCCCCCACCACTCCCGTGAGTAGTAGTGCATTATAACTGTCAGAGCATCCCACATAGTTTGTCATTTGTGCACAGCCACTGTGGTTCTCAGGCTACAGTGTAGCACAGACCCTATCTGGTGCGTTACAGTGTGTACATCATCTTGGTGTCATAATGTACGCAGCTAGCAGTATTTTGTATTCATATATTTTTCTGTCAAATGTCTCTATCAGATGGTAACAGGCTATTACAAGCATGGTTCAGCAGACAAACTTGATGAACTCCTGGATAGACCAGAACTTCATGAATTCAACACCTTGGAAACAAGATTTCAGCTGTGCATAGACTACGTAAAAATCCTTCAGTTTCTTCATAATAGCCCTCTTGGTATAAGAGTCATGTGTGACTCAAATGATATAGTAAAGACTCTCTCGCAGTATCTATCACTGATGACTTTCACCTTGTCGTCAATGATCTTGATGCTTTACCAGAAGTTAAACCCGATGAAGGTGAGCTGATCAAGTGTGGACACAGAGAATTGTTTGGGGATTTTGTAGCTCCTGAACAACTGTGGCCTTATGGAGATTCACATCCTTTTAATGAGGAAGAAATGCCTTCTTACGATGAGATGATTGACATCTGGAGAATACCAAATGTTGTAGACAAAATGCTTGGCCGAGTTCGTAATGGCAATTATGTAAGACGACTTCTGCTGGGGATTCATGAATCATGTAAACAGGAAAATCCTGAAGAGAGACCAACAGCGACTGAGGTTCTTGAAGTATTTTTAAATGTTCAGAAAATTATTTGGGCTGGAATTAAGGAAGATTTATAGTTTTCAAGTATATAGCTAGTTTTAAAAATGTCTGGTGACCTTTTTTTAAAGCTTACATTTTAGTTTATTTGATTATGAAGAAGAGGAACCAGGCTCTCTTCTAGAGGTTGCACCTTTCACTTAATACTTTAATGTGTATTCAGTTGTTTCTTTTACCCTAGAGTCAGTAATTGAAAAAAGCAGGTTGGCTATGTAAGTTAACAATGAGTTTGTATCTTCTTCCGCAAATTTATGTTTTAAACATTAACAATTACATTTAATGTGATACTCCATTAATTAAGACTTAAGGGTTTTCATGAAAAAGAAGAAATAGGTGGGTGAATAGATATGCAAAGGGAGGTAGAGCGGGAAAGAATGAAGGAAACATCCGAGGAATGATGCGAATGGTGCAGCTACCGATTAAGCAATAAATTATCAGAAACACATCAAGTGCTGTTACGAATCTTTACGAGGATTTACCGACAACACGACCTGTTTCCACGACTGGAATGGGTAACTGGATTCTGACTGCGCACGGAACCCTAGTCGAGGCCAACCCGTACAAAAACGCGAGAATCGAAAACCAATGACAGCTCGACGGCGCTAATGCTGCATTGTGCGTCAAACGCTGAGAACCCGGAATGAACTGTATGACTGCATAACACTGACTTTGTATTTCTATTTCTATTTCTATTGCAAAGATGTGTTGTTTGAACTGAAACATTTCTTTTACGAAACCTCTGCATTTCTCCAGATCCGGCTCTCCAGCTGAAGGAGGCTGAAGCGTTTAACAGCAGTTTACGTTTGAAGGTTAGCCCTTCTTTGCTATGTAGCTTTTCTTGTGCAGCTTCGTCAGACAGACCCATGTTTATTTTGCCTCACTGATATGGCAAACTATTAACTGTTACTACATTGCGACCCGGCTCCCGCAATAAGTGCAGTCTTTTTAAATATTCTTTTCTTCAGTCAAAGAATCAACGTACATGCAGGGAGCCTTTGTGTAGGTCAACCTCTTGTTTTCAAGTAATATAGGCTGGAAACGAATTAACCTGAAAAAACAATTGACCAACACGTAATTCAGGTCCTTCAAGAATGCTTGGTATTTTTTGATAAAAAAGGACAGCATAAAGAAGCCCATGTGCAAGAACAAGGGCTACATGTACAGTCGTCATCTTCCTCTTCTTCTTTCTCAGCCACAAGCAAAAGTTCCTTTTCGCTTTTCCGGCGTTAAAATCCCAGTATGCGTTTCAACCGGCTGGTGCGCTCTTCTTTTTTTGATTCCGTATTTTCTTCTTATGTCAGATCTTAGTCTTTCCCTTGCTGCTTCCATCATGTAATGTTTCTTTTTGAGATCACCCCTCTCTTTTTGTCGAGTTCCTTTTCGGCTCTTTCCAGGTTTTTTGCACTTTTTGGCGTCAAAATCCCAGTATGTGTTTCAACCGGCTGGTGCGCTCTTCTTTTTTTGATTCCGTACTTTCTTCTAATGTCAGATCTTAGTCTCTCCCTTGCTGCTTTTATCATGTAATGTTTCTTTTTCAGATCCCTTTCTTCTTTATTGAGTATTTTTTCGGCTTTTTCCAGGTCTTTTTTGGTCAAGTTTTCCATGCTAAGCTGTTTTCCCAAGTCACCACCTGAACTCCCCTACTCGGCTTGTAACTCCACTGGCCGCATTTGACACGAGATACTTGGCGGCGAAAGACGCCATTTTCAGATTCTTTTGCTAGAAAGTAAATCTTCGTTACTGAACGACCAGGAACTGTTGAGAAAAAAAACAGTGTGAAATTATTTCCAAACCCGCCCTTACGGTAAATACTACCTAGCCCAGAACGGTGAGCTCCCCAGCTCCCCCCTTCACGAGTGTTCTGTCATTTCATGTCCGCTGACCCTTGGTTTGTGTTACTTATCATTACCATCAGAGACAACCAGAAAAAATATGAGTTAAAGTCAAACCCCTGGTAACCCACTGATGCCATACCGAGCAAGGAATGGATACGGAAAAATTTCAGTTTCAAAATGGGATCGAGTTTATTGTAAAAGTGCTAAATGGGAAATTGCTGTGATAAAACTCATGTGACTTTTGGACGCAGTGTACCGAAGGGTTTTCAACTGTTATGCCTACAGTTAGCATGCTGTATGCATAAAACGGCATGCAATTAGTTTACAATTTAAGATCTTAATTGCTCACAACAACAAACAGAGAATGCTCGTGTCAACGTGCACAAGAGGTTGTTTGTCCAACCTGAGTTAACTGATCTACATCGTGACGACAGCCCCGTGAGGGACTGTCGTTTTTGCAGTCTTTTTACACATTTGCTTACTTTAGGAATGTTAGGTTGACTCATAGTTAATAAAGCGGAATGGTTAGGAAGCCCGGCAAACATCAAAGGAGCAAATAAAGATGCCAAGATTTATGTTAAAAGGTGCACGACCGTGCAAAATCTTTTGTTTTTATCGCCTGACTTCATTCTGAGCATAGAAAAACAATAGTTTCTTTACATTAAAAAAGACAAAGGAATAATTAGTATGTCTCATCCGGCGCTTGCTTGGTTCCGGCTTCTGCGCGAAGAGAAAAAATTCTCAAGAAACAAATCATTCTAATGAAAAAAGAGCGACTTGAAGAGCTTTCACCTGCAGACCACGGATATGGGATTGAAGCGTTCAAAATTTAAAATTCAAGTGTGGATTCAACTGCAAGAAATTGAACAAGACAAAATACTTAAACAGTACAAAAAGTACAAAACCAAAACGACAAAAAACTGACAACGGATTTAAAATAAACTTACAGACTGTGGCAAGTCCAACAGGATAAACTCTTAAAATAATATTCGAAAGCTCACATTAGTGAACAGCCTAGAAATACGTGGTAGAACCCAGCCAAAACTTATCAGCCAGCAACTAGCAAGCACTGGCGAAAATGAATACAAAATTATGAGTAACAATGATGGCTTAAATATTGAGGAAACGGTTACATAATCCCCAGGGGTCACGAGAAACGTGAAACCCAAATGCAAAGAAAGGAGTCGTTACAAGGGGCTTCATATATATAAAGGATGATGGTGCTCATCGTATCTTTGGGGGATGAAAAAAGCAGTTTTGGTACTTCTAAGTGTGTTAGACCTCAAAAGGTTCACAGCAGGGGTGCCTTTCAGGGCAGTGACCTGAAAAAATGTGACGGGAGATATTTGGCAATGAACGTTATGAGTAGAAGGTATTTGATGCAATTACTGTCATTATCGCCATGAAAAATAATGAAGGTGTCAGTTTATGTCTCGTTTTAGAACTGGTTAGGAGTGAAAAATTCAAGCTCAAGAAAACAGAATCTTGCTTATCTCTTAGGGGTTCTTTTCAAAATTTCTGATGAACACCCCTATCCTGTTTATAAAGGAGTCCCCAATCCCCCCGTTTTACATAGCAGTCCCCTGGCCCCCACCCCATGAGTAGCAGTGCATTATAACTGTCGGAGTGTCCCGCATGGTTTGTCATTTGTGCGTAGCCACTGTGGTTCTCACGCTAGCACAGACCCTATCTGGTGTGTTACAGTGTATACATCATCTTGGTGTCATAATGTACACAGCTAACAGTATTTGTATTCATATATTTTTCTGTCAAACGTCTCTATCAGATAGTAACAGGCTATTACAAGCCGGCATGGTTTTGCAGACAAACTTGATGAACTCCTGGATAGACCAGAACGTATTGAATTCAACACCTTGGAAACAAGATTTCAGCTGTGCATAGACTACATAAAAATCCATCAGTTTCTTCGTAATAGCCCTCTTGGTACAAGAGTCATGTGTGACTCAAATGATATAGTAAAGACTCTCTCGCAGTATCTTATCACTGATGACTTTCACCTTGTCGTCAATGATCTCAGTGATGCTTTACCAGAAGTTTAAACCCGATGAAGGTGAGCTGATCAAGTGTGGATACAGAGAACTGTTTGGGGGTTTTGTAGCTCCGGAACAACTGTGGCCTTGCGGAGATTCACGTCCTTTTAATGAGGAAGAAATGCCCTCTTACGATGAGATAATTGACATCTGGAGAATACCAAATGTTGTGGACAAACTGCTTGGCCGAGTTCGTAATGGCAACTATGTAAGACGACTTATGCTGGGGACGGGAAAATCCTGAAGGGAGGCCAACAGCAACAGAGGTTCTTGAAGTATTTTTAAATGTTCAGAAAATTATTTGGGCTGGAATTAGGGAAGATTTGTAGCTTGAAAGTAAGTTTTTAGTTGGTTTTAAAAAATTCCTGTGACTTTAAAAGCTAACATTTTAGTTTATATTGATTGTGAAGAAGAGGAACCAGGCTCCCTTCTTTAAAGGTTACACCTTGTATTTAGTACTTTAATGTGTATTCAGCTGTTTCTTATTCTCCAGAGTAATTGGAAAAAGCAGGTTGGATATGTAAGTTAACAATGAGTTTGTCTTGTTCAGCTGTAATTTGCCTTAAATAATTTGTGTTGCCTTTTGTTATTATAATCACAAATTTATATTTTAAACATTTTGTATTACATTTAATGCTCCATTAAGACTGTAGGGTTTTTCATCAAAAAAGAAGTAAAAGGTAGGTGAATAGATATGTAAAGGGAGGTAGGGAGAGAAAGAGTGAAGGAAACATCTGAGGAATGATGCGAGTGGCGCGACTTCCGATGAAATAATAAAGTATCAGAAACACATCAATTGCTGTTACGAATCTTTGCGAGGAGTTACTGACAGCACGACCTGTATACTGCCACGAAAGTTACACGACCTGTTTCTACGAATGGAATCTGTTGTCACGAAGCTCTCTAGAACCTCTAATTTCATTGGATCTTGTTGGCACGAAGCTCTATCATTTTAGGGGCTAGAGTCCATCGTTACTATCGTTTGTATATCATTTTCTCAACCAATCCTTTGAGACGTTCCGAAGAGCTTCGTGGCGCACTGGAATGGGCAACTGTGGATACCGACTGTGTACAGCCGGAGCCCTAGTTGAGGCGAACCCTTAGAAAAAACGCGAAAATAGCAAAACTATTGACAATGACAAAGGTGATTTTTTATTGCGGCGCTCAACGGCGCGACTGCTGCATTGTGCGTCAAACGCCGAGAACTCGAAATGAAATCCATGACTGTACGACACTGACTTTGTATTTCAATTCCTATTGCAAAGATAAGTTGTTTGAACTGAAATGTTTCTTTTACGAAACTTCTGCATTTCTCCAGATCCGTCTCGATCTCCAGCTGAAGGAGGCTGAAGTGTTTAATAGCAGTTTATGTTTGAAGATTAGCCCTTCTTTGCTATGCAGTTTTCTTGTGAAACTTCGTCAGACAGACCAATCTTAGTTTATTTTGCCTCACTGATATGGACGACTATTAATTGTTACTACATTGCGACCCGGCTTCCGCAATAAGTGTAGTCTTTTTAAATCTTGATTCTTTTCTTCAGTCAACGAATCAACGTGCATGTATGTATTATGGCTCAACCTCTTGTTTTTCAAGTAACAGCCTGGAAACGAATTAACCTGAAAAAAAATTGACCAACAACACAAACTATCGTAATTCAGGTCCTTCAAGAATGCTTGTTATTTTTCGATAAAAAAGGACAGCATAAAGAAGCCCATGTGCAAGAACAAGGGATGCATGTACAGTCGTCATCTTCCTCTTCTTCTTTTTCAGCGGCCAGCAAAAGTTCCTTTTCGCTTTTTGGCATTAAAATCCCAGTATGTGTTTCAACCGGCTCGTGCGCTCTTCTTTTTTGGATTCCCGTATTTTCCTCTAATGTCAGATCTTAGTCTTCCCTCGATGCTTCCATTATGTAATGTTTCTTTTTCCGATCTCTTTCTTCTTTATTGAGTTCTTTTTCGGCTTTTTCCAGGTCTTTTTTGGTCAAGTTTTCCATACTAAGATGTTTTCCCAAGTCACCACTGAACTCCCCTACTCGGCCTGTTACTCACCACTGGCCGCACTTGACACGAGATACTTGGCGGCGAAAGACGCCATTTTCAGCTTCTTTTGCGAGAAGGTAAAACTTTGCCAACGACAGGAACTGTGGGAAAAAAAAACAGTGTGAAATTATTTTCAAACCCGCCCTTACGGGAAACACAGTACCTATCCCAAAACGTTGAGCTCCCCAGGCATGGGACCCCCCACCCCCCGCCCCCTTCACGAGGTGTTCTGTTCATTTCATGTCCGCTGACCCTTGGTTTGTGTTACGTATCATCAGAGACAACCATGATGATGCGATGTGATGCCTACAGTTAGCATGCTGTATTCATTAAAACGGCATGCAATCAAGTTTACAATTCAAGATCTTAATTGCTCACACAACAAAACAGTACTGATGTCTTGTGTCAACGTGCACAAAAGGGTTGTTTTGTCCAACCTGAGTAATTGATTCGACCATCGTGACGACAGCCCCCCGAGGACTGTCATTTTTGCAAGTCTCGTTACCCATTTGCTTACTTTAGGAATGTTACTCATAGTTAATAGAGCGGAAATGGTTAGGAAGCCAGGCAAACATCAAAGGAGGAAAACAAAGATGCCAAAGACAGCCCTGACAACCCTCAGAACCCTGACAACCCTGACAACCCTCGATCGCCAGCCCTGACAACCCTTACAACTCTCAAAA
>JAHPZR010029808.1:0-29201 GCA_019787425.1 Platygyra sinensis | reverse complement strand
AAGGATTGACTGTGGAGTTTCCCCATGTTTAGCTGGAAATGTATAAAGGGGCCTAGATTTCAGAAAGTAACATCATGATGTATGGTGTATGTACGTGTACAACCATCTGCTGGATGGATTCATGGGGTGGAAGAGGAGAAGAAAATAGATGGTGGATGGTTAATACAATGTACATGATTGTACACGTAGGTTAGATCTGTTAGCAGAACATGTGCATGATTGTACCTTTTGATTTGAGGATACCGGCAAATAAGGAGCAGCAAGTCTGTCCAAGTGTGATACTAAAACGACAGCACAGTGCTGCAGTTCAACAAACTCTGATTCATCTTCTGGGAGAGTCAAGTATCGCAAGAATGATTCTGTGGGACTCACTTTTGGCATGCTGGATGACATAGCCTATACAGATGGTAATTACAAAGTTAAAACACTTTTTTGTCAAACAAAAATAAAATACAGTGTAATTCAAACTTAACTGGGAAGTAATCAATGTAGAACATTGATCACCGTATGTACATGTATCTTAAATGCAACAAAGTACATGATTGTGCAGTACTATTCAAATGTCAAATTGCAACAGTACTGCATTATATGGACATGTCTAGTTATTGAGTCAGACATGTGAAATACACATGTAGCACAGGTGATTATTGAATTACAGGTTAACAATAAATTAATAAATAACAATAACTACATGTACATTTGTAAATTTATGTATTGCTTTGTACTAATGTTCTAAATATATTCAAAAGGACTTTTTACATCTGATTCAATTACCCACTTACTTCATAGCTTTCACCAAAAAGTTTTAAACTGCCTTGTAAATTTTGTGGAGGCTTAAAATATTGGGTGCTTAAAAATTTTGGACATTTTCATTTTCCATATTCTTAATGCCCAAAATGAAATCATCCAAAACGTTTTGCCAGATGAGTAAGGTATTGAAATATATATGTACAAAAGGTGTTGAAAACTAAAAAAAGCAATGATTAAATGTCACAGTGTTTCCAATTCTTTGATTGGTTTATAAAAATACTGGTAATCAATCAATTAGAGATACTGTCTAGGACATTTCAAGGCGGAGCTCTGGCGGCCTGAAGGGTCACCAAGTGGAGCCCCATAACTACACTGTACATCATTCTATTACTATAGGAACAGGATCACATGCATGCATAGAAATAGAAACCCATGCCACTCTTTTCTCATGGTAAACATGGATCACAGGTGTGTGCACCTAACGATGACAATGTCACCCAACATGGCGGCCTTACTCGGGTTAATACCAAGTCTTGTAGCCTTGGTTTACAGCATGTACATGTATCTTTGATATTAAAAATCCATGCTATGGTCAATTGACACCTGTCAAAACAAGGTATCTGCTGGCCAGTGTCATGTGACTGTATCGTGGACTTAGGTTTAGAGTTTATCTCAAGCTCTTGTGTTTTTGTTAAGTTGACTGCTGACCAAACACTGGTTTCGATTGGATGGCGGGCTCATGTCTAACTTGTAGTGATCAGGGCCAGGTTGTTCCAAAGGCAGTTAATAGGGACCTTTAGATCGAAAGACGAGGACGACTACGAGTACGAGTTTTCCGTACTGAGCATGCGCATAAGGTTTGGAGGCCGACATTTTTCGAAGTGCGCGTGCTCAGAACAGAAAACTCGTACTCGTAGTCGTCCTCGTCCTCCGATCTAAAGGTCCCTAATGTTAACATGGAATTAAGAGTTGATTGAAGTATGAATTTTCTTCTATACAAATGTTTTTCACTGCTTTTGAGTCATTGGTTTTCATGGACTCCTGGTGCAGTCCAACATTATTCGAAATCAAAACAGAAGGCCAATCCATATACCGTAAATGATCTAATAAACGCCCGGGGCGTCTATTAAATTTTAGAGGTTCTAGGGTGGGCGTTTAATAGATATGAGGCGTTTATTAGAGAGGGGCGTTTATTTCAATTTAAGTGAAACGTTAACAAGTTTATGAGCATGAGACAACTTTAATATGCGCTACTGAATGTAACTCAGCCTAGAGATTATAATACTAATTTGATATCGTTTATAGTTCGACATCAATGCGTGATTTTCTAAGAGTTTTCTTTATTTTTGATGCGATTCTTGGGGGGTGGGGTGGGGGAAGGGGGGCGTCTATTAGACAAGGGCATTTATTAGAGAGGGGCGTCTAATACAAACTATACACCCCAAGGGGGGTGTCTATTAGATACGGGGCGTTTATTTGAGAGTGCGCATTTATTAGATCATTATTTTACAGTACACAGAAAACCTTAATGCAAAGTTACATTTTGTAAAAAACTCAATCCAAATTCTCACTTATCGTGGAATAACTTAATCAGGCTTTGAACAACCCGACCCTAGAGATCTGCTTTTAGGCTCAGCTAAATTTATACATTAAAGAGATTTAAAGAAGATGTTGCTTAAAATAGTTTTTTAAAAGATCTTAATTGAAGATAGGGCTTGACACCCATAGGAAGCTTGCTCCAAAAACATTATTGTCACAAGCTTGTGCACAAATTATTAGACAGTGTGAACTAGCATGCTGATGGTATACATTTACCTCTTCAGCCAACTTGTTTGGTTCCAAGGTCTTATGCGATGCACCAGTTATTTCCTCAAACCGTCTTAACAAGTGAATAAGGGGAGCTGATGTGAAACAAGAATCAGTATCATTATCCTGTCCACTATCCCATAACTCTAGCAACAGTAGAATGACTTCCAGCATATGCTGAAGAGTTCCGCGCTGCACACCCAGCTCCAGTAAGATTCCCAATGCCACATGTTGGTCAGAAACAGGAACAGAATCTAGAGGCTTACAGTACACTCTGTCTTCATTTCCTTTTCTATTGGGACAAAATTTGGAAAAAAATTGATAATGAATAAACATTACTGAGAAGCAATCTGATTACAAATACCCAAATTAATAACATCAAGTCCAATGCAGGGCTATACTTCTCACACCATACTGCTTTTGCATTAATCACATATACATATAAACTACATACAGTACATGAGATGTACAATAATGGGTGTCTGCATATTTTGAAGAGTTTCTGAACAACTGTTTGTACTGTGCAATGTTATTTCTCCAGCCTGTTCTATTACATGGTTACACATTTGAGAAAAACTCTACAACAGTATCAAATTAAGAAAACCCAGAGGGAGAGAAAAAAAAGTACAGCAGTCACATTGTACTGTATCTTCAACTTACCCGGCCACAACTGATCGCAAAAACTTTGTCGCACGTTCAACCACTTCTAACCAAACAGGTGATACTGCAGCCTCATCAAACAATGTTGCTTCTGGAAGATACTGCAAAGCTTCTAATGCTTCATCAAGAAGTTCACGGCACAGGTCTGCATCTTCTCCTGATCGCCATGCACGGCGTAAAAAAGCAAAAGCAAATGATAATGCTGCCCTGGCACCAATTCGAGCTAAACCCAGTGAAGCCTGCTCCGTTTCAGCACTGCCGCGTTTTTTCCTCTTTTTAACAGTACCTTGCTTCTCCTTCTTTACACCTTTAACATTGATACTGTTAACCTTAGTAGCTTCTCGTTCCCTTGCAAGAGCAACGAAATACCGTCCCAACACAGCTAAACGCTGCTGAAGTCTCATAGCAGACAGTGTAGTGCCTGCTGCTTGGCTAGCAAGTTCTCTTTGTTCAAAAATAAGACCCTGCAGCACCTGTCTTAACTGTTCAGTGCTAGGCTGGTCACCCCAAGTCCAAGAGTCTATCAGCGGACCTGCTGCTGGAGGGGATCTCTCATCTTCTTCTTTTTGCTCCCTGTCTTCTTGGTCCAATTTTTGACATGGATCACAGTTACAACCATCAGGTCCACAATGCCCATCACAGCAGGTACATTTAAGAATGTGGCGACCACAATAAAACTTTCCTGTTTCTCCCTTTTGGGCAGGAACACCATCACAGTTTATCTTAACGTGGGAGGGTTTGAGAGGAATTTCTCCATCTTTAACTAGTTCATTCCATAGTCTTTTTAAACCATCTGGCAAAAATGCAGTCTAGCAGGGAAGGAAAGAAATATATGTATGCAGTTAATATTGGTTATTACTTACGTACAATTACAATGTATTTCTCTGAGGGCAATCAGTTGTTGTTGTACAGTGTACAATGTAAGTTGCTTTTTTTATGCTTTTCAATTAAAATTTGTTTCTACAATTCAGCAATTGAAATGCTACAGTATGATGAAATGCGTGTGCAATACTGATCAAATGCAACTTGCCAGTCACTCAAAACTTGACAAATTCAACTTGATCTTTGATCCTCAAAATTTGAAAGCTACAAATATTATACATGTACCAGCTACATGATCCAGTCAGGCCTTCAGTTTTGGGCTGAGTTGTTCGAGTTCCAATGAGTTGCAATTCAAGCAAACAATGACACAACAGACCTACCTACATGCACCTGCCTACACACATTTACTCTTCACTGTTATAACCATTTCTATAATATTGTTAGCTGCAAATGTTGTGTACTTGGGAATTATGATATATTAATTTTATTATTATTTTATTACTATTAAACTGTTTCCTTGTAAAATTCTTAGAGTACATGATTGTAGTTTGAAGCTAGAAACTGGATTATCAATTCTCGAAAGCATAGAGGAACAAGTGCATGTACATGTACATGGGGTTTCAGGTCAAGACTTGAAACTTGCACCATACATAACAAAATACACTGATTTGACCGATACTACATGTACATGTAACTGTAACTTGCAAAATGATCACAAGTGCAGAATTACTGTATATGTACATTTTTTTCAATAATTCAAAAAGAATTATTGGTACGGTACAATAAATTATGCTAGTGCATCAAATTTGGATGCTGGGGGAAAGAGAGGCACACAAATATTTTCTAAAAGATTGAGCACATGTAACTTAACTGTTGCAACTGAATTAAAGAAACTGGAAACAATACCAGCTGATAACTACTTCACAAAATTAACTGGTTGATATATTTTTTGTTGGTAGAAATCTTGTAACACATTTCTTACAACTTTGAGCAATAAGAGCAACAAAGTTCACTGAAAATCTAGCTATTTTATACACTGAATGCAAATATGGCAGACCCCTCGGTCGTCGCCCTGGACGGGCTATATGAAAGCAAGGTTAGTCAGTCTTCGATGTTTTGTTTTGAAAATGCTTCCCCAGAAAAACTCTTGCTTTGTGGTCAATCTGTTCTGTTTTATTTCGCTGTGCCTACGAGTTGCTGTGTTTCTGACTGCGACAAGAAGGGATAGAAATCATCCACCGTTCACCTCTAACGAAACATTGTGGATCAATGCAATTCATCGAGACTGAGAAAAGGAGTTCACGATCGCCACGGGAACTAAAGTTTGTTTGCTACGTTTCAGGATTGAAGATCTCAGAAAAATCGTTCAAATGACGGTCTTATGTGGTGTCTAGTGGTGTTCCAACACGATTTTCATGGCCAATACCCTCCCCAAGTTAAAGAAAAGCTCTTCTTGAATGATATCCTCTATTTCAAAGGAAGAAGTTATTTGTGTTCGCGTGCACTCGCATGGAATTGCATGAAGCAAATACTACGGTGTAATAACCAAGCGAATGAACTTCAACTGCCCTGTCGCTGAAACCAGTCCATATTAATTAATTAAAATGGATAAATTTAAATTCAATCTTCTCTCACAGAGTCAACTTGAGGGCTCAAGCCTCAATAAGTTCTTCTAACTATATTCAAAATGTTACCACGCTATGAGGGTTTTTTGTAACTGTATAATTATTGTCTTTGATCTGAAGGATGAAAGTATTGTTATAATAAAATACAGTAATTAAACATATCACTGCAATTACTTTTCCAAATTGAATATACGGTTGTAAGGGTGGGAGGGAGGTTGAAGGTGGCTACATGCACATGTAGGTATACACTAGCCAATTACTGACAACGATACTGAACTACATGCTGTTCAAAACAATGCTTTTCCACAAACAGGGGAATACAAGTAATTGAATTTGGCAAGGTTACAATATGCCCATCACTTAAAAGGTATATATTTGCGCATTATAAAACGACTGATAAGTAAATTTAGCACCAGTACAAGATGGTGAAATGGTGTTAAGTGCAAACGTTTAAATTCATAAATAAACGAGTCGCGTGAGCTTACATGTCAGATTAATCTTAAAAATGCACAAGCGTTTTACTGCAAACGACTCGGACGAGGTGCATTTTGAATGCTGGCCGATTATAAGTTTAAACCTTATTTCATTTTTATTACTTACCTAAAAGGACTAAACTTAAAAAAAATGAAAAAGAACCCTCAATGTAAGATAATTTCAGACAACGTCAGTTCACAGCGAATGAAACAAGTCCTTTCAGCCATCGAGACAACACAGGTTCACTGACAGATGTTGGGGAAAATATTACATTGACATGCTGCCAGGCTCGACGAGAAAGAAGCCACGTCCGACTGGCAGCAACTCGCCTTGCTTTAAACATGTTCCCACATCTGATTCAAGCTCACCTGTACATCAGTCTTCAACCATTTCGAGTCAAGCCTCGGTTGAGGCCGCAGCGAGGACACCGGGTTTGTAAGATTCAGCATCCAGTCCGCGTTTGAAATATCGCTTATTTCACGTTCAGGAACAAAGATGCCAGAACAGATTCTTCAGCATTTCTTGGCCGATTGTTCAGTTCGTTTCATTTAAGGACATCAACTACGAAAAAAAAAAACACAACCACTCGCCGCCAACCTTCATATCGGCACGCAAAATGAGCGTGTGTTGTCACTGTGCCTGACTGTGCCCTAAAAATATACAGTGACATGTGAAATATGGTGATGACCGCTGAACAGATAATCACGGGCGCGTTCCATTCAACCAAAATTTATTTCCGAAATCAAATGGAACAGCAACCTCGTTCCCAGGGCCTTTTGCCAGGGAAAAGGCCCTGGGAACGAGGTTGATCAGGAGCCATAATCGGGGACGGAGACCGTAAGTCTTGGGATGCGCGTGGACCCATGATATGGGACAATTTTTCTATTTTTAGAACAAATTGCGCCATCCTGACGTCATATAAGCGCGCTGATCCACGCACGTGTCGTGGGCTCTGGCGTGAATGTTGTCACGTTGCGTGATCAAATGGTGAGAGTCGCGAGATTCTCTTGCCGATTTTTCACAGAGATGGCAGGGAATAAGGCAGAGAAGAAGAACCAGGGCTCTTCTATGTATTTTTATGCTCTGATTTAATGCAAAAGGTGTGTTTTTCAGGGTCAAGAATTTCTTTAATTTCGCGCTGTGAATGAATAAAATCCGCTCGCCGGCTAGTTATTCCCGTAAACTTTTGTGTTTGTTTTGAAGAGAAAAGTTCTGTAAGAAAACTGTTTACTCCGGTATCGAGTTAATTTGTGAGTTTGCCAAACAATGCTTAATCATAACCAAAACCTGTTTTTGATAGTTTCTTATTGTTTCTGCTCGTTTGGCGAGTTTGCAAAAGTTTTGAAAGGCAAGTCTGACGCTTAAGGACGTTCGCGCGAAATTTTTCTAACACTGATTTTTTTCTGAAAATTTTACCATTGAAAGATCATGAGTTAGCGATGTCAGAAATGTAAAAAAAATGAGGGGTCACCGACTTCGTTTTGGAAATAACATGCCCGGAAGAACACCTAAATCTGAGTAAATCGTGCTTCGTTAGCGAAGAAGATCAAAGTGGCTGCAAGTCCCAAAATATTGTAATTAGAGCTTTGAAGGGAAAAGTTCTCTGCCAAATATGGTTTGGATGGACCTATTAAGCAAATTTAGTCAACTTGTGAGGTTCCTTAAAGAATAAGTTCGCATTTAGCGACCATGGTTTCACGCGCCTTGCAGCCGCAAGATGGCAGGATTCCATGTCCCGTGGGCAGAAATATTCAAATTTTTTAAACTTCCCACATTGATTTTTTTTTCATTTTTGGATAATGTGTAGATAATTGCAAATAAAATCTGTTTCTGAAAAGAAAAGTAGGGGTCACCGGACGTCCAAGATCGTTAAATCCAATCAAAGCTATAGCAATGGCCATCTGCCCTATCATTGTTCATTTTAGTACTTAGCGCGCGCGCTCGATGTATGACGTGGCATGGCGTGGCATGTGGATTTGCGTGCGCAGTAAGGATGCGCAGAAACAATTAGCGCGAACGTCCTTAAGGTGGCTCAATAGGGTTTTAAGAGCGCGCGGACCGATGATGCGAGCTTTAGTAATGTGCGCGCGCTAGCTGACGCAAGCTCATGCAAAGCAGCAAACAAGTCAACAATATAGCTCAAATTACAGCCCAGAAGTAGAAACAGAGAAACCATTTAAAAGAAAACGTAAAGAAAATGATTTGGACGGAAAGGTCTTGTGTGTATTTTGATGAGACCGCCATTGTCAAGTCGCTCATCGACAAAACCGCGTGGTTCGAAAATTCGCGCATGCTCACATAGCGATCTTGGCGAGTTCCTATTCTGATGACGTTATTGCCATTGAGGTGAAAAAATAGAAAAATCCTTATCAGATTTCTCGAATTTCCTTCGGTGAAATTCCTTAAGATTTGGCAGAGAAGTTATTCCTTATTAGCTTTCCTTGCTTTCAATTTATCAGAAAAATTTGTAAGCCAAGGTTTTCGCTCAGCCAAAAAAACGCAAAAATGCTAAAAACGAAAAAAACTACCTTGACAACCCCTACTTTTTTCGATTTTAAAAGTTTCTTCTTGCCAGACTCTACCCGGTTTGAGCATATCAGAAAATTTTACCGAAGGAAATTGAAGAAAATTGAAATCAAAGCCAAACAGACGTTAACAAATAGCGATGTTTGAGTAGTTTTAATTTGAGACTAAAAGCCTTGATATCAGAGGTGACTGTTGAACAGCAAATTTTGGCCCTTGTTTGTTATGTTTCAGTAGCTTTGATTAGGAAAATAGCAAAAAGAACGAGAATATTAACTTTCGATTGAGGCCACTGGCGCGCGCTTCGTAATCTTGCATAACTCTATTGAGCCACCTTAAGAGCAGTTCATTTGCATAGTGCAGCGCGTGCACTTTCAAGTCCGAGACGGTGTTTTCAGATTTTGAACAAATCATGAAAAAGATTTGTTTCGTTGTCCTTTGTGCTGAGATACTACAACAATTTTCACCAACGTTCACCAAAAGGCTACTAACATCATGTGTGTTTCTTCCACATAGTGAAACTTTACACTGCGAAAATAAAATAGACAAGGAGATCCGACTCAATCGAAATCTTTATTCGAGTTGATTAAAAGCGTCATCGTAACTTTTCTAATTATTTCTGCTGTATTCACATATTTTCAGCTAAGCTTTTAATATGTTCTCAAACATTAATCAACCGTAAACATATTCAAATCTAGCCTGAGATATTATATGAGTTCGATGTAAGTTTTACTTGCTGTGCTGTGCAAAACACGCATCAGCGGGCGCTGTTATTCATCGACAACAGACAATTTATTGGATTTTTACACAAACAAAACTAAGCAACATCTACGGACATAAACCTATTGTCACTTATTGGGCCTAAACGCTGCTATATCCAAACATATCCAATGCAACTAGTTTTTTTTCTGTGTAATGGAAAAGCTGTTAATCTTCTTCATAAGTGAAATTTAGATTGGAGTAATGTGAAGTTCTTGTAAAAGGAGCAGCGGAACTCAACTTGGTTAGCGATATAAAATGGGACATACCTAAATTCGGCACTGTCTTCACTCAAACTGGAGCAACTTACGGCGAAAATACTTATGCAAAATTCCAACAGCCATAAAGGCGTTGAGTTGTGGGCCAAAAGCATAAACGATTTCGGGAATTTCGGACGCCATTTCCCCTGCGCGACATCCGCAAAAATCCTCGCAGCAATGTACGCGCGTGTGCCGCAGGCGATGACGCAATTTGTTCTAAAAATAGAAAAATTGTCCCATATCATGGCGCCAACCCCAATACTAGAAATGGCGCGCGCTTACGGTCTCCGTCCCCGATTATGGCTCCTGGGTTGATGCAACAGAGGGGGAAGGGGTGCTTATGCCAGTCGATTGAAGCCAGTGTTTTGGAGGTCATCAAGTTTAATTTCGAAAAGTGCAACACTTACGTCGCTCTTTTAAACATGAATCATTCAACAGAAAAGTAAAACACGAACTGTATTTAAGTGGAAGGGGTGCTTATGGCCAGAAAATCCGGAAATTTCGGTTTGAACTCAAATGGCAAGGTAATTTTCCGGAAATTACGTTCGGAAATTGTGAACTACCTCAGAAGTACTCCTCTTTTTCCGTTCGGAACGGAACGACCGAAATTTCCTTACCATTTGCTAAACTATCCAGTTTCCAGTCTCTCATCAGCCGAAAACAATTACGGGAAATCGAATTGCAAATGGTAAGCGCCATTTCGTTCGGTTGGTTTGCTGATTTTGGAAAAACCCTTACCACTATTCAACGCTCATCCCAACCGGTCTATTCTGACAAACGGTAAGCACCCAAGTTTTCCGGAAATTCAGTTCGTTTCGAAACTTTCGGTTCATCTTCCGAGGTTGTCCTTTTTGCTGGAAATTTGGAAATTCCGGAAATTTCCTGTTCCATTTGGCATTTCTACCTGGTATGAATCGGCCCCAGTCCTAACATTCCTAATGTCCCTAATGTAGATTATAGTCGTGAAACTGAGCTACAAGATGGCGGCGAGTCTTTCGAGTCGGCACCAGTCATAGTTCCAACCTCGTCCCCAGGGTCTCAGTTCGAACCTGTTCTTGATCGAAAACGAAAACGTTAGGATCTGATTTCCTGGAAAATTGTGGACTGGTCGTTCCGAATTTCCTGTCGGTCAGTTCGCCCGGTTTGCATACTCTCCTGCGGGAAAAGTTCGCAAGTTTCTCTCATAAATATCAAGGAAGAGTTGAGTTCTGAATGCATGTTAAAGTTCTCCACATGAAGCAGCTTATAGCCTGCGTGGCAGGCCGTAGAAAGGGAGTGAGGAAAGTCAAAATGAGCGCGGGATCGGAGGGAGAAGGAACGGCCTGCAAGGACGCTATTGTTTTCTTTGTTTTTTACGTCCACCAGACGAACGTAAAAATCCTGATTGGTCAAATGTAATGAATTACCTAACTTCATCCTTCTGATTGGTCAGCGACCTGTCATTCGAAACCATTAAGGTCTTCTTACATTTATATTCAACCAGGCGGATAAATCTAGAGATCGTTTCGAACTAATTCATCATAGGTTAGCCGATGTTAGTAATAACGCCTCTTTTCAGAATTGTTAGCGAACTGATTATTGAGGTTGAGGCTATGAAATATACTGTCTGATATTTAGCTCAGAAGCTAGTTTGTTTGGAAGACATCGAAGGGGGCAAATTTGACGTTGTCTGTGCATCGGCGGAAAGTGTCACAGATAAGCGATTTCAACAATCATTGAAGAAGAACACTACTGAGTAGCAGTTTAGTGGCTTGTGGCGGAGTCGCGTACAGTTGAAACATGAACAGGCACTGCAGGCCGACTGCGAATCGATGTAAGAAGCAATCACTGTTATCCCAAAGCTTTTCAGAGATTCGCTTAAGACAACTCCGAATATTTCTTTTCTCTCTGACGGTTTGAATATATTTCCACGAGCTTTAGCCACACATTTGCCATATGTTACTTTTAGATTTATCTGGCAAACTCTACAAACATTGTTACAATAGCTTTCTTTTTGGCCCGGCGTCTTCTCGCTTTTCCCAACGTCCGAAGCTAAGGTCTTCAAATTTTAAAATTCATTTTTCGTGCAAAACAACAAAAACAGGAAATACGAGAACCCATTTTTGTCACGAAAGAAGTAATGTGATTCTGATTGGATGATTTTGACAGCCATACATTCTACAGTTGAGTGGGTTTTGGATAGTTAATTAGAGGGCGGAATGAAGAAAACAATAGCGTCCTTGCAGGCGTCCCCTACCGCGATCCTCACGCGTCTGTTCTCGCACTTCATGCGCTCGTCTTTCCCCTTTCCCTCCCCTTCAGACGCCTGCCACGCAGGCTAAGCAGCTTACGGCGCTTAAGACAGCTTCTTCATCACGATCCTCATTCACCATTTTGTCGAGTAATGCTTGATGGGAAATGTGCTCAAGCGGGAATAGAACGAGAGGGGTCCGACATGGTGGAAAATACCGTTACATTCGACATACGAAAATTTCGGAAATTCAAACCGTAATTTTTGGTCGAATGGAACGCGCCCCATTTCTAAGATTCTCGTCGGCAACCTCGCTGGTACGACGAGTCTAGCCGCGCGCGATGTCGCGCGAAGTTGATCAATAGCGCCCTTTTCACGATTAGTTGTAATCATTACAACAAAAATCTGAGGTGGATGCGAGGCAATTTCAGGCTGAAACCACAAAATATCCCGTGTTGCCTCACATACATGCTAAGTTATATGTAATGCTGTCGGAACCTATGGGAGGGGACTAGGAGATCGGAGAGGGCCCTTGCATGCCCGGATTGCCACCTCCGCACAACCGATATCATGTCCGTTTTCGACTAGCCCCCTGAAGACATTGAGGTTGGTCTCGACACGCAATCTTCCTGCCCGCTTCTATAAGCGGCGGTTTAAGCTTTTAACGCTATAAAATTACAAAGAGACGACAAGAAGACAACTTTGGTGAATAACTGTGCTCCATATATTTAATTAGAGTTGTACTCTTACACTGAAAATGTATGTCGATATTATTTTGACGCTCACATACTGAGCTTGACCTGTGGTCTATTGTATGTATTTGAATTTGAAACACAAGTCCTTCGGATGGTTAGAGTCGTCTATCAAGAGTGACCTAGGTATGCGATTTACAATATGGAGGCCTTGACTTACAATACTTAGCCATTCTCGATTTTTCCTCCTTCAGAAAAACTGTTTCTATTCCCTGGGTTTCTACTAAGTTCAAGACGTTAATTTTGGCATCGGGACCACCGTGACAAAAAAGAGGAAAATCTCCGCACGAAAAACAACATGTCGGGAGCTAATACCAGAGGTGCTTTATATAGCGAGATTTTGCGAGAAGGGGAAGGATTTTATAAAAACTTGTCAAGTCAAAAAAACATGTGTGGAAAAGAGAGGAGAGCGACAGGACTTGTGTGGACTTGTAATTAGTCGCGGTTTTCTCTGTAAGGTCGCATAAGATATGACAACAGGAGACAAAGATAAACTTTTCATTCTTTCGTTCATTTATTTATTCTCTCCCTACTTAGCAAGATTGTGTGCTCCTGTGGCGAAATCAAGGCTCATGCATGCGGTTCCCGCCGACCGCCGACCGCCGACTGTACTTCCGGGAGCTTGCATAAGCCGAATTAGTTTTATTTTTTAGATAGAATACCATTCAAAACGTAAAAAATATCCACCTTTTACTCCATGTCTTCGTGCTCTTCTGCTGGTGCTCATCCATCTTTACCGGTTTACCGGGCCTGCGCGAGTTTCTGATTGATGTCACAATGTCACACAGTTGTGCGCGAGGACCAAACTGCCATAGCAGAGCGAGATCATGGCCGTCGTCCTTATTCAGTTTAACTTATACTTTTTTTTATTTACTATTTTGCTCGTTTCGGTCGTTTAGCTTGTTTCCGGTGGTTTCGTTTCAGCCGTTTCATCGGATTCGTTAAGTTGTTTCGGGTTTAAGTACACAGACTGAGCTTTTCCGAGTTATTTGATGATATTTCGCTTACGTTTGAACGTTCGAAGATTATGCGTGGTTGTGGATAGTCTTATCAGTTCCGCAAAAGTGCATGATTTTCGCATGGTGTTGAGGGTATGTGATCGCTTGTTTAACTGCGGTTTCGCTAGAAACTGAATCTGTGTCAGGCATCAGTATTCGGTTTCGTTGGTCAGTTTAGCTTAGCTGATCGTACCTGGAAAAGTAACTCTCGAGTCAGTAAAATTAGATCTTGAGTCTAAGAAGGTGACAATTTGTGCACTATGTCTCATTCAGTTTTTTATCTATTCCATGTGAAAGCTGTTTTTTATGCGGACTGCGAAAAAAAGTAGCGTCTTGCTGACTATTTAAGTTGCTACACGTTAAACGGTTTGAAAAGTTTAACTAAACTTTTCAAACTTTCCGATGAATCTTGGACACTTGCTGACGGGATATAATGATTACAAACTTAGCCTGCGTGGCAGGCGTCCAAAGGGGAGGGAAAGGGGAAAGACGAGCCAGTGAAGCGTGAGAAAATCGAACGCGGGAGGATCGCGCTCATTTTGACTTTCCTCCCTCCCTTTCTACGGCCTGCCACGCAGGCTATTACAAACTCGATCTCGGTGTGCATTGATCAGAAGACGGTTAGAGAGCATCCGAGCATCAGCAACACACTTCCAAATATTCCTCAGCGCAACATCTGAGACCCGGTGAGGGTGGCCGAAAAGAAAGATAGATTTGAGTGTCGTCCCCCCCGGCGTAATTAACTGTGTGCGTTGGGTAGGTGTTCTGTCAATGATCTTGAAATAAACCAACATGCGTATTAACTTGTGCTGGACAAAACATTTTTCCAGGAAATACATTTGAACTGTTTATTTGTTTCCAACATTGAAAAAGGGGGAAGGGGGGACTACCTTTCATGAGGGGAGAGGGGAGAATTCACACCAAGGGAAAAAGGTTGGTGTTTGTCGTGTGTCTCAATGACTTTTGTCCATGATTGTACGTGTGGCCATATGACAGTGTACGGTAAGAAAAGGTTTTGCTTGCAAAGTGACAGTTCAAATGTATTTCCTGGAAAAATGTTTTGTCCAGCACAAGTTAATACGCATGTTGGTTTATTTCAAGATCATTGACAGACACCTACCACAAACGCACACAGTTAATTTACGCAACGGGGGGGGGGGGACGACCACTCAAATCTATCTTTCTTTTGCGGCTCACCCATCACCGGTGGTCCTCAGGATGTTGCGCTGAGGAATATTTGGAAGTGTGTTGCTGATGCTCGGATGCTCTCTAACCGTCTTCTGATCAATGCACACCGAGATCGAGTTTGTAATAGCCTGCGTGGCAGGCCGTAGAAAGGGAGGGAGGAAAGTCAAAATGAGCGCGATCCTCCCGCGTTCGATTTTACTCACGCTTCACTGGCTCGTCTTTCCCCTTTCCCTCCCCTTTGGACGCCTGCCACGCAGGCTAAGTTTGTAATCATTATATCCCGTCAGCAAGTGTCCAAGATTCATCGGAAAGTTTGAAAAGTTTAGTTAAACTTTTCAAACCGTTTAACGTGTAGCAACTTAAATAGTCAGCAAGACGCTACTTTTTTTCGCAGTCCGCATAAAAAACAGCTTTCACATGGAATAGATAAAAAACTGAATGAGACATAGTGCACAAATTGTCACCTTCTTAGACTCAAGATCTAATTTTACTGACTCGAGAGTTACTTTTCCAGGTACGATCAGCTAAGCTAAACTGACCAACGAAACCGAATACTGATGCCTGACACAGATTCAGTTTCTAGCGAAACCGCAGTTAAACAAGCGATCACATACCCTCAACACCATGCGAAAATCATGCACTTTTGCGGAACTGATAAGACTATCCACAACCACGCATAATCTTCGAACGTTCAAACGTAAGCGAAATATCATCAAATAACTCGGAAAAGCTCAGTCTGTGTACTTAAACCCGAAACAACTTAACGAATCCGATGAAACGGCTGAAACGAAACCACCGGAAACAAGCTAAACGACCGAAACGAGCAAAATAGTAAATAAAAAAAAGTATAAGTTAAACTGAATAAGGACGACGGCCATGATCTCGCTCTGCTATGGCAGTTTGGTCCTCGCGCACAACTGTGTGACATTGTGACATCAATCAGAAACTCGCGCAGGCCCGGTAAACCGGTAAAGATGGATGAGCACCAGCAGAAGAGCACGAAGACATGGAGTAAAAGGTGGATATTTTTTACGTTTTGAATGGTATTCTATCTAAAAAATAAAACTAATTCGGCTTATGCAAGCTCCCGGAAGTACAGTCGGCGGTCGGCGGTCGGCGGGAACCGCATGCATGAGCCTTGATTTCGCCACAGGGAGCACACAATCTTGCTAAGTAGGGAGAGAATAAATAAATGAACGAAAAGAATGAAAAGTTTATCTTTGTCTCCTGTTGTCATATCTTATGCGACCTTACAGAGAAAACCGCGACTAATTACAAGTCCACACAAGTCCTGTCGCTCTCCTCTCTTTTCCACACATGTTTTTTTGACTTGACAAGTTTTTATAAAATCCTTCCCCTTCTCGCAAAATCTCGCTATATAAAGCACCTCTGGTATTAGCTCCCGACATGTTGTTTTTCGTGCGGAGATTTTCCTCTTTTTTGTCACGGTGGTCCCGATGCCAAAATTAACGTCTTGAACTTAGTAGAAACCCAGGGAATAGAAACAGTTTTCTGAAGGAGGAAAAATCGAGAATGGCTAAGTATTGTAAGTCAAGGCCTCCATATTGTAATCGCATACCTAGGTCACTCTTGATAGACGACTCTAACCATCCGAAGGACTTGTGTTTCAAATTCAAATACATACAATAGACCACAGGTCAAGCTCAGTATGTGAGCGTCAAAATAATATCGACATACATTTTCAGTGTAAGAGTACAACTCTAATTAAATATATGGAGCACAGTTATTCACCAAAGTTGTCTTCTTGTCGTCTCTTTGTAATTTTATAGCGTTAAAAGCTTAAACCGCCGCTTATAGAAGCGGGCAGGAAGATTGCGTGTCGAGACCAACCTCAATGTCTTCAGGGGGCTAGTCGAAAACGGACATGATATCGGTTGTGCGGAGGTGGCAATCCGGGCATGCAAGGGCCCTCTCCGATCTCCTAGTCCCCTCCCATAGGTTCCGACAGCATTACATATAACTTAGCATGTATGTGAGGCAACACGGGATATTTTGTGGTTTCAGCCTGAAATTGCCTCGCATCCACCTCAGATTTTTGTTGTAATGATTACAACTAATCGTGAAAAGGCGCTATTGATCAACTTCGCGCGACATCGCGCGCGGCTAGACTCGTCGTACCAGCGAGGTTGCCGACGAGAATCTTAGAAATGGGGCGCGTTCCATTCGACCAAAAATTACGGTTTGAATTTCCGAAATTTTCGTATGTCGAATGTAACGGTATTTTCCACCATGTCGGACCCCTCTGCGTTCTATTCCCGCTTGAGCACATTTCCCATCAAGCATTACTCGACAAAATGGTGAATGAGGATCGTGATGAAGAAGCTGTCTTAAGCGCCGTAAGCTGCTTAGCCTGCGTGGCAGGCGTCTGAAGGGGAGGGAAAGGGGAAAGACGAGCGCATGAAGTGCGAGAACAGACGCGTGAGGATCGCGGTAGGGGACGCCTGCAAGGACGCTATTGTTTTCTTCATTCCGCCCTCTAATTAACTATCCAAAACCCACTCAACTGTAGAATGTATGGCTGTCAAAATCATCCATCAGAATCACATTACTTCTTTCGTGACAAAAATGGGTTCTCGTATTTCCTGTTTTTGTTGTTTTGCACGAAAAATGAATTTTAAAATTTGAAGACCTTAGCTTCGGACGTTGGGAAAAGCGAGAAGACGCCGGGCCAAAAAGAAGCTATTGTAACAATGTTTGTAGAGTTTGCCAGATAAATCTAAAAGTAACATATGGCAAATGTGTGGCTAAAGCTCGTGGAAATATATTCAAACCGTCAGAGAGAAAAGAAATATTCGGAGTTGTCTTAAGCGAATCTCTGAAAAGCTTTGGGATAACAGTGATTGCTTCTTACATCGATTCGCAGTCGGCCTGCAGTGCCTGTTCATGTTTCAACTGTACGCGACTCCGCCACAAGCCACTAAACTGCTACTCAGTAGTGTTCTTCTTCAATGATTGTTGAAATCGCTTATCTGTGACACTTTCCGCCGATGCACAGACAACGTCAAATTTGCCCCCTTCGATGTCTTCCAAACAAACTAGCTTCTGAGCTAAATATCAGACAGTATATTTCATAGCCTCAACCTCAATAATCAGTTCGCTAACAATTCTGAAAAGAGGCGTTATTACTAACATCGGCTAACCTATGATGAATTAGTTCGAAACGATCTCTAGATTTATCCGCCTGGTTGAATATAAATGTAAGAAGACCTTAATGGTTTCGAATGACAGGTCGCTGACCAATCAGAAGGATGAAGTTAGGTAATTCATTACATTTGACCAATCAGGATTTTTACGTTCGTCTGGTGGACGTAAAAAACAAAGAAAACAATAGCGTCCTTGCAGGCCGTTCCTTCTCCCTCCGATCCCGCGCTCATTTTGACTTTCCTCACTCCCTTTCTACGGCCTGCCACGCAGGCTATAAGCTGCTTCATGTGGAGAACTTTAACATGCATTCAGAACTCAACTCTTCCTTGATATTTATGAGAGAAACTTGCGAACTTTTCCCGCAGGAGAGTATGCAAACCGGGCGAACTGACCGACAGGAAATTCGGAACGACCAGTCCACAATTTTCCAGGAAATCAGATCCTAACGTTTTCGTTTTCGATCAAGAACAGGTTCGAACTGAGACCCTGGGGACGAGGTTGGAACTATGACTGGTGCCGACTCGAAAGACTCGCCGCCATCTTGTAGCTCAGTTTCACGACTATAATCTACATTAGGGACATTAGGAATGTTAGGAACTGGGGCCGATTCATACCAGGTAGAAATGCCAAATGGAACAGGAAATTTCCGGAATTTCCAAATTTCCAGCAAAAAGGACAACCTCGGAAGATGAACCGAAAGTTTCGAAACGAACTGAATTTCCGGAAAACTTGGGTGCTTACCGTTTGTCAGAATAGACCGGTTGGGATGAGCGTTGAATAGTGGTAAGGGTTTTTCCAAAATCAGCAAACCAACCGAACGAAATGGCGCTTACCATTTGCAATTCGATTTCCCGTAATTGTTTTCGGCTGATGAGAGACTGGAAACTGGATAGTTTAGCAAATGGTAAGGAAATTTCGGTCGTTCCGTTCCGAACGGAAAAAGAGGAGTACTTCTGAGGTAGTTCACAATTTCCGAACGTAATTTCCGGAAAATTACCTTGCCATTTGAGTTCAAACCGAAATTTCCGGATTTTCTGGCCATAAGCACCCCTTCCACTTAAATACAGTTCGTGTTTTACTTTTCTGTTGAATGATTCATGTTTAAAAGAGCGACGTAAGTGTTGCACTTTTCGAAATTAAACTTGATGACCTCCAAAACACTGGCTTCAATCGACTGGCATAAGCACCCCTTCCCCCTCTGTTGCATCAACCCAGGAGCCATAATCGGGGACGGAGACCGTAAGCGCGCGCCATTTCTAGTATTGGGGTTGGCGCCATGATATGGGACAATTTTTCTATTTTTAGAACAAATTGCGTCATCGCCTGCGGCACACGCGCGTACATTGCTGCGAGGATTTTTGCGGATGTCGCGCAGGGGAAATGGCGTCCGAAATTCCCGAAATCGTTTATGCTTTTGGCCCACAACTCAACGCCTTTATGGCTGTTGGAATTTTGCATAAGTATTTTCGCCGTAAGTTGCTCCAGTTTGAGTGAAGACAGTGCCGAATTTAGGTATGTCCCATTTTATATCGCTAACCAAGTTGAGTTCCGCTGCTCCTTTTACAAGAACTTCACATTACTCCAATCTAAATTTCACTTATGAAGAAGATTAACAGCTTTTCCATTACACAGAAAAAAAACTAGTTGCATTGGATATGTTTGGATATAGCAGCGTTTAGGCCCAATAAGTGACAATAGGTTTATGTCCGTAGATGTTGCTTAGTTTTGTTTGTGTAAAAATCCAATAAATTGTCTGTTGTCGATGAATAACAGCGCCCGCTGATGCGTGTTTTGCACAGCACAGCAAGTAAAACTTACATCGAACTCATATAATATCTCAGGCTAGATTTGAATATGTTTACGGTTGATTAATGTTTGAGAACATATTAAAAGCTTAGCTGAAAATATGTGAATACAGCAGAAATAATTAGAAAAGTTACGATGACGCTTTTAATCAACTCGAATAAAGATTTCGATTGAGTCGGATCTCCTTGTCTATTTTATTTTCGCAGTGTAAAGTTTCACTATGTGGAAGAAACACACATGATGTTAGTAGCCTTTTGGTGAACGTTGGTGAAAATTGTTGTAGTATCTCAGCACAAAGGACAACGAAACAAATCTTTTTCATGATTTGTTCAAAATCTGAAAACACCGTCTCGGACTTGAAAGTGCACGCGCTGCACTATGCAAATGAACTGCTCTTAAGGTGGCTCAATAGAGTTATGCAAGATTACGAAGCGCGCGCCAGTGGCCTCAATCGAAAGTTAATATTCTCGTTCTTTTTGCTATTTTCCTAATCAAAGCTACTGAAACATAACAAACAAGGGCCAAAATTTGCTGTTCAACAGTCACCTCTGATATCAAGGCTTTTAGTCTCAAATTAAAACTACTCAAACATCGCTATTTGTTTAACGTCTGTTTGGCTTTGATTTCAATTTTCTTCAATTTCCTTCGGTAAAATTTTCTGATATGCTCAAACCGGGTAGAGTCTGGCAAGAAGAAACTTTTAAAATCGAAAAAAGTAGGGGTTGTCAAGGTAGTTTTTTCGTTTTTAGCATTTTTGCGTTTTTTTGGCTGAGCGAAAACCTTGGCTTACAAATTTTTCTGATAAATTGAAAGCAAGGAAAGCTAATAAGGAATAACTTCTCTGCCAAATCTTAAGGAATTTCACCGAAGGAAATTCGAGAAATCTGATAAGGATTTTTCTATTTTTTCACCTCAATGGCAATAACGTCATCAGAATAGGAACTCGCCAAGATCGCTATGTGAGCATGCGCGAATTTTCGAACCACGCGGTTTTGTCGATGAGCGACTTGACAATGGCGGTCTCATCAAAATACACACAAGACCTTTCCGTCCAAATCATTTTCTTTACGTTTTCTTTTAAATGGTTTCTCTGTTTCTACTTCTGGGCTGTAATTTGAGCTATATTGTTGACTTGTTTGCTGCTTTGCATGAGCTTGCGTCAGCTAGCGCGCGCACATTACTAAAGCTCGCATCATCGGTCCGCGCGCTCTTAAAACCCTATTGAGCCACCTTAAGGACGTTCGCGCTAATTGTTTCTGCGCATCCTTACTGCGCACGCAAATCCACATGCCACGCCATGCCACGTCATACATCGAGCGCGCGCGCTAAGTACTAAAATGAACAATGATAGGGCAGATGGCCATTGCTATAGCTTTGATTGGATTTAACGATCTTGGACGTCCGGTGACCCCTACTTTTCTTTTCAGAAACAGATTTTATTTGCAATTATCTACACATTATCCAAAAATGAAAAAAAAATCAATGTGGGAAGTTTAAAAAATTTGAATATTTCTGCCCACGGGACATGGAATCCTGCCATCTTGCGGCTGCAAGGCGCGTGAAACCATGGTCGCTAAATGCGAACTTATTCTTTAAGGAACCTCACAAGTTGACTAAATTTGCTTAATAGGTCCATCCAAACCATATTTGGCAGAGAACTTTTCCCTTCAAAGCTCTAATTACAATATTTTGGGACTTGCAGCCACTTTGATCTTCTTCGCTAACGAAGCACGATTTACTCAGATTTAGGTGTTCTTCCGGGCATGTTATTTCCAAAACGAAGTCGGTGACCCCTCATTTTTTTTACATTTCTGACATCGCTAACTCATGATCTTTCAATGGTAAAATTTTCAGAAAAAAATCAGTGTTAGAAAAATTTCGCGCGAACGTCCTTAAGCGTCAGACTTGCCTTTCAAAACTTTTGCAAACTCGCCAAACGAGCAGAAACAATAAGAAACTATCAAAAACAGGTTTTGGTTATGATTAAGCATTGTTTGGCAAACTCACAAATTAACTCGATACCGGAGTAAACAGTTTTCTTACAGAACTTTTCTCTTCAAAACAAACACAAAAGTTTACGGGAATAACTAGCCGGCGAGCGGATTTTATTCATTCACAGCGCGAAATTAAAGAAATTCTTGACCCTGAAAAACACACCTTTTGCATTAAATCAGAGCATAAAAATACATAGAAGAGCCCTGGTTCTTCTTCTCTGCCTTATTCCCTGCCATCTCTGTGAAAAATCGGCAAGAGAATCTCGCGACTCTCACCATTTGATCACGCAACGTGACAACATTCACGCCAGAGCCCACGACACGTGCGTGGATCAGCGCGCTTATATGACGTCAGGATGGCGCAATTTGTTCTAAAAATAGAAAAATTGTCCCATATCATGGGTCCACGCGCATCCCAAGACTTACGGTCTCCGTCCCCGATTATGGCTCCTGATCAACCTCGTTCCCAGGGCCTTTTCCCTGGCAAAAGGCCCTGGGAACGAGGTTGCTGTTCCATTTGATTTCGGAAATAAATTTTGGTTGAATGGAACGCGCCCGTGATTATCTGTTCAGCGGTCATCACCATATTTCACATGTCACTGTATATTTTTAGGGCACAGTCAGGCACAGTGACAACACACGCTCATTTGCGTGCCGATATGAAGGTTGGCGGCGAGTGGTTGTGTTTTTTTTTTTCGTAGTTGATGTCCTTAAATGAAACGAACTGAACAATCGGCCAAGAAATGCTGAAGAATCTGTTCTGGCATCTTTGTTCCTGAACGTGAAATAAGCGATATTTCAAACGCGGACTGGATGCTGAATCTTACAAACCCGGTGTCCTCGCTGCGGCCTCAACCGAGGCTTGACTCGAAATGGTTGAAGACTGATGTACAGGTGAGCTTGAATCAGATGTGGGAACATGTTTAAAGCAAGGCGAGTTGCTGCCAGTCGGACGTGGCTTCTTTCTCGTCGAGCCTGGCAGCATGTCAATGTAATATTTTCCCCAACATCTGTCAGTGAACCTGTGTTGTCTCGATGGCTGAAAGGACTTGTTTCATTCGCTGTGAACTGACGTTGTCTGAAATTATCTTACATTGAGGGTTCTTTTTCATTTTTTTTAAGTTTAGTCCTTTTAGGTAAGTAATAAAAATGAAATAAGGTTTAAACTTATAATCGGCCAGCATTCAAAATGTACCTCGTCCGAGTCGTTTGCAGTAAAACGCTTGTGCATTTTTAAGATTAATCTGACATGTAAGCTCACGCGACTCGTTTATTTATGAATTTAAACGTTTGCACTTAACACCATTTCACCATCTTGTACTGGTGCTAAATTTACTTATCAGTCGTTTTATAATGCGCAAATATATACCTTTTAAGTGATGGGCATATTGTAACCTTGCCAAATTCAATTACTTGTATTCCCCTGTTTGTGGAAAAGCATTGTTTTGAACAGCATGTAGTTCAGTATCGTTGTCAGTAATTGGCTAGTGTATACCTACATGTGCATGTAGCCACCTTCAACCTCCCTCCCACCCTTACAACCGTATATTCAATTTGGAAAAGTAATTGCAGTGATATGTTTAATTACTGTATTTTATTATAACAATACTTTCATCCTTCAGATCAAAGACAATAATTATACAGTTACAAAAAACCCTCATAGCGTGGTAACATTTTGAATATAGTTAGAAGAACTTATTGAGGCTTGAGCCCTCAAGTTGACTCTGTGAGAGAAGATTGAATTTAAATTTATCCATTTTAATTAATTAATATGGACTGGTTTCAGCGACAGGGCAGTTGAAGTTCATTCGCTTGGTTATTACACCGTAGTATTTGCTTCATGCAATTCCATGCGAGTGCACGCGAACACAAATAACTTCTTCCTTTGAAATAGAGGATATCATTCAAGAAGAGCTTTTCTTTAACTTGGGGAGGGTATTGGCCATGAAAATCGTGTTGGAACACCACTAGACACCACATAAGACCGTCATTTGAACGATTTTTCTGAGATCTTCAATCCTGAAACGTAGCAAACAAACTTTAGTTCCCGTGGCGATCGTGAACTCCTTTTCTCAGTCTCGATGAATTGCATTGATCCACAATGTTTCGTTAGAGGTGAACGGTGGATGATTTCTATCCCTTCTTGTCGCAGTCAGAAACACAGCAACTCGTAGGCACAGCGAAATAAAACAGAACAGATTGACCACAAAGCAAGAGTTTTCTGGGGAAGCATTTTCAAAACAAAACATCGAAGACTGACTAACCTTGCTTTCATATAGCCCGTCCAGGGCGACGACCGAGGGGTCTGCCATATTTGCATTCAGTGTATAAAATAGCTAGATTTTCAGTGAACTTTGTTGCTCTTATTGCTCAAAGTTGTAAGAAATGTGTTACAAGATTTCTACCAACAAAAAATATATCAACCAGTTAATTTTGTGAAGTAGTTATCAGCTGGTATTGTTTCCAGTTTCTTTAATTCAGTTGCAACAGTTAAGTTACATGTGCTCAATCTTTTAGAAAATATTTGTGTGCCTCTCTTTCCCCCAGCATCCAAATTTGATGCACTAGCATAATTTATTGTACCGTACCAATAATTCTTTTTGAATTATTGAAAAAAATGTACATATACAGTAATTCTGCACTTGTGATCATTTTGCAAGTTACAGTTACATGTACATGTAGTATCGGTCAAATCAGTGTATTTTGTTATGTATGGTGCAAGTTTCAAGTCTTGACCTGAAACCCCATGTACATGTACATGCACTTGTTCCTCTATGCTTTCGAGAATTGATAATCCAGTTTCTAGCTTCAAACTACAATCATGTACTCTAAGAATTTTACAAGGAAACAGTTTAATAGTAATAAAATAATAATAAAATTAATATATCATAATTCCCAAGTACACAACATTTGCAGCTAACAATATTATAGAAATGGTTATAACAGTGAAGAGTAAATGTGTGTAGGCAGGTGCATGTAGGTAGGTCTGTTGTGTCATTGTTTGCTTGAATTGCAACTCATTGGAACTCGAACAACTCAGCCCAAAACTGAAGGCCTGACTGGATCATGTAGCTGGTACATGTATAATATTTGTAGCTTTCAAATTTTGAGGATCAAAGATCAAGTTGAATTTGTCAAGTTTTGAGTGACTGGCAAGTTGCATTTGATCAGTATTGCACACGCATTTCATCATACTGTAGCATTTCAATTGCTGAATTGTAGAAACAAATTTTAATTGAAAAGCATAAAAAAAGCAACTTACATTGTACACTGTACAACAACAACTGATTGCCCTCAGAGAAATACATTGTAATTGTACGTAAGTAATAACCAATATTAACTGCATACATATATTTCTTTCCTTCCCTGCTAGACTGCATTTTTGCCAGATGGTTTAAAAAGACTATGGAATGAACTAGTTAAAGATGGAGAAATTCCTCTCAAACCCTCCCACGTTAAGATAAACTGTGATGGTGTTCCTGCCCAAAAGGGAGAAACAGGAAAGTTTTATTGTGGTCGCCACATTCTTAAATGTACCTGCTGTGATGGGCATTGTGGACCTGATGGTTGTAACTGTGATCCATGTCAAAAATTGGACCAAGAAGACAGGGAGCAAAAAGAAGAAGATGAGAGATCCCCTCCAGCAGCAGGTCCGCTGATAGACTCTTGGACTTGGGGTGACCAGCCTAGCACTGAACAGTTAAGACAGGTGCTGCAGGGTCTTATTTTTGAACAAAGAGAACTTGCTAGCCAAGCAGCAGGCACTACACTGTCTGCTATGAGACTTCAGCAGCGTTTAGCTGTGTTGGGACGGTATTTCGTTGCTCTTGCAAGGGAACGAGAAGCTACTAAGGTTAACAGTATCAATGTTAAAGGTGTAAAGAAGGAGAAGCAAGGTACTGTTAAAAAGAGGAAAAAACGCGGCAGTGCTGAAACGGAGCAGGCTTCACTGGGTTTAGCTCGAATTGGTGCCAGGGCAGCATTATCATTTGCTTTTGCTTTTTTACGCCGTGCATGGCGATCAGGAGAAGATGCAGACCTGTGCCGTGAACTTCTTGATGAAGCATTAGAAGCTTTGCAGTATCTTCCAGAAGCAACATTGTTTGATGAGGCTGCAGTATCACCTGTTTGGTTAGAAGTGGTTGAACGTGCGACAAAGTTTTTGCGATCAGTTGTGGCCGGGTAAGTTGAAGATACAGTACAATGTGACTGCTGTACTTTTTTTTCTCTCCCTCTGGGTTTTCTTAATTTGATACTGTTGTAGAGTTTTTCTCAAATGTGTAACCATGTAATAGAACAGGCTGGAGAAATAACATTGCACAGTACAAACAGTTGTTCAGAAACTCTTCAAAATATGCAGACACCCATTATTGTACATCTCATGTACTGTATGTAGTTTATATGTATATGTGATTAATGCAAAAGCAGTATGGTGTGAGAAGTATAGCCCTGCATTGGACTTGATGTTATTAATTTGGGTATTTGTAATCAGATTGCTTCTCAGTAATGTTTATTCATTATCAATTTTTTTCCAAATTTTGTCCCAATAGAAAAGGAAATGAAGACAGAGTGTACTGTAAGCCTCTAGATTCTGTTCCTGTTTCTGACCAACATGTGGCATTGGGAATCTTACTGGAGCTGGGTGTGCAGCGCGGAACTCTTCAGCATATGCTGGAAGTCATTCTACTGTTGCTAGAGTTATGGGATAGTGGACAGGATAATGATACTGATTCTTGTTTCACATCAGCTCCCCTTATTCACTTGTTAAGACGGTTTGAGGAAATAACTGGTGCATCGCATAAGACCTTGGAACCAAACAAGTTGGCTGAAGAGGTAAATGTATACCATCAGCATGCTAGTTCACACTGTCTAATAATTTGTGCACAAGCTTGTGACAATAATGTTTTTGGAGCAAGCTTCCTATGGGTGTCAAGCCCTATCTTCAATTAAGATCTTTTAAAAAACTATTTTAAGCAACATCTTCTTTAAATCTCTTTAATGTATAAATTTAGCTGAGCCTAAAAGCAGATCTCTAGGGTCGGGTTGTTCAAAGCCTGATTAAGTTATTCCACGATAAGTGAGAATTTGGATTGAGTTTTTTACAAAATGTAACTTTGCATTAAGGTTTTCTGTGTACTGTAAAATAATGATCTAATAAATGCGCACTCTCAAATAAACGCCCCGTATCTAATAGACACCCCCTTGGGGTGTATAGTTTGTATTAGACGCCCCTCTCTAATAAATGCCCTTGTCTAATAGACGCCCCCCTTCCCCCACCCCACCCCCCAAGAATCGCATCAAAAATAAAGAAAACTCTTAGAAAATCACGCATTGATGTCGAACTATAAACGATATCAAATTAGTATTATAATCTCTAGGCTGAGTTACATTCAGTAGCGCATATTAAAGTTGTCTCATGCTCATAAACTTGTTAACGTTTCACTTAAATTGAAATAAACGCCCCTCTCTAATAAACGCCTCATATCTATTAAACGCCCACCCTAGAACCTCTAAAATTTAATAGACGCCCCGGGCGTTTATTAGATCATTTACGGTATATGGATTGGCCTTCTGTTTTGATTTCGAATAATGTTGGACTGCACCAGGAGTCCATGAAAACCAATGACTCAAAAGCAGTGAAAAACATTTGTATAGAAGAAAATTCATACTTCAATCAACTCTTAATTCCATGTTAACATTAGGGACCTTTAGATCGGAGGACGAGGACGACTACGAGTACGAGTTTTCTGTTCTGAGCACGCGCACTTCGAAAAATGTCGGCCTCCAAACCTTATGCGCATGCTCAGTACGGAAAACTCGTACTCGTAGTCGTCCTCGTCTTTCGATCTAAAGGTCCCTATTAACTGCCTTTGGAACAACCTGGCCCTGATCACTACAAGTTAGACATGAGCCCGCCATCCAATCGAAAACCAGTGTTTGGTCAGCAGTCAACTTAACAAAAACACAAGAGCTTGAGATAAACTCTAAACCTAAGTCCACGATACAGTCACATGACACTGGCCAGCAGATACCTTGTTTTGACAGGTGTCAATTGACCATAGCATGGATTTTTAATATCAAAGATACATGTACATGCTGTAAACCAAGGCTACAAGACTTGGTATTAACCCGAGTAAGGCCGCCATGTTGGGTGACATTGTCATCGTTAGGTGCACACACCTGTGATCCATGTTTACCATGAGAAAAGAGTGGCATGGGTTTCTATTTCTATGCATGCATGTGATCCTGTTCCTATAGTAATAGAATGATGTACAGTGTAGTTATGGGGCTCCACTTGGTGACCCTTCAGGCCGCCAGAGCTCCGCCTTGAAATGTCCTAGACAGTATCTCTAATTGATTGATTACCAGTATTTTTATAAACCAATCAAAGAATTGGAAACACTGTGACATTTAATCATTGCTTTTTTAGTTTTCAACACCTTTTGTACATATATATTCAATACCTTACTCATCTGGCAAAACGTTTTGGATGATTTCATTTTGGGCATTAAGAATATGGAAAATGAAAATGTCCAAAATTTTTAAGCACCCAATATTTTAAGCCTCCACAAAATTTACAAGGCAGTTTAAAACTTTTTGGTGAAAGCTATGAAGTAAGTGGGTAATTGAATCAGATGTAAAAAGTCCTTTTGAATATATTTAGAACATTAGTACAAAGCAATACATAAATTTACAAATGTACATGTAGTTATTGTTATTTATTAATTTATTGTTAACCTGTAATTCAATAATCACCTGTGCTACATGTGTATTTCACATGTCTGACTCAATAACTAGACATGTCCATATAATGCAGTACTGTTGCAATTTGACATTTGAATAGTACTGCACAATCATGTACTTTGTTGCATTTAAGATACATGTACATACGGTGATCAATGTTCTACATTGATTACTTCCCAGTTAAGTTTGAATTACACTGTATTTTATTTTTGTTTGACAAAAAGTGTTTTAACTTTGTAATTACCATCTGTATAGGCTATGTCATCCAGCATGCCAAAAGTGAGTCCCACAGAATCATTCTTGCGATACTTGACTCTCCCAGAAGATGAATCAGAGTTTGTTGAACTGCAGCACTGTGCTGTCGTTTTAGTATCACACTTGGACAGACTTGCTGCTCCTTATTTGCCGGTATCCTCAAATCAAAAGGTACAATCATGCACATGTTCTGCTAACAGATCTAACCTACGTGTACAATCATGTACATTGTATTAACCATCACCATCTATTTTCTTCTCCTCTTCCACCCCATGAATCCATCCAGCAGATGGTTGTAACACGTACATACACCATACATCATGATGTTACTTTCTGAAATCTAGGCCCCTTTATACATTTCCAGCTAAACATGGGGAAACTCCACAGTCA
>JAHPZR010029805.1:2500-7500 GCA_019787425.1 Platygyra sinensis | reverse complement strand
GAGTATTCTTGGATTCCTAATTATTCCATGTTTTCAACCTTATGCCTATGGTTACATACATGTAACTAATCTTGCAGTCTTAAGTTTTGAAATAACTTCAGACTGAAAATTATCCTTTATCAAGCTGGAATTTTTATTCAGCCCCGCAAGACTACTGAGGCTAATTTCAATTGCCCACAAGGCCACTGAACTTCTATTTTTACTCGCGCAGGAGCAAAATCTACTTGCCCCGGTTTTTTCTACTTTTTATAGCATGATTAATCTTGACTAATGAGGTTTTGGTGTTTGAATCCAGTCAGGAGCCCATTACTAGGAGCCTGCAACTCCCATAATAAGCCAATGCAACAACATTAATTTTTACAGACCAGTCTATTTTTAAATGTTTTCCCCGTGAACATTATGTCGACATGTCAATATTAGTCTGTGCTTGTGATTGCAATTGGTCACTGAGGTTCCTGTGAGGATCTGAATTCGGGATAAATTCAAACTTAAAAGAGATCGGTCTGTGAAAATGCCGTGACATGAATATGGGATACTCTAAGTGATGCGCTCCTGATACAGTGTAATTCTGTTTTAAAGCCAACTGCATACATAGCACAACATTAGTTTATTAAAGGACCATTTTTCTTCAGTGAGGATGCTTTTTATCTTATGTTAGGCACGTGAAGCTGTGGAAATGAGAGCTCAGCTAGAGAAGAAGTTAGCGCAGAAAGAAAAGGAGAAAAAGGAGCAAAAGCTGGTGGAGTTGGCACAGAAAGCACGAGAAGAACGGGCTGGCATCAGAACTGCAGCAGGTACATATACTACTGCATTTGTACAGGTGTAGGCTACGTATAGAGTACAACAATGTCTTTAATTTTTCAAAAAAATTAAAACTTTACCTGCTGCCAGAACAACACTTTGAAACCTTGTCCTAAAATCTTCCCTTCCTCTGTAATTTAACAAATTGACATCAGTTTTTTATGCCTCTGTCCTGCTATTGATCATGAATTTCGTCATAACATTGTCAAAGTAGTGTGGATCTGCAGTATACTTTGGCAATGTTATGACGAAATTCATTGTCAATAACAGGACAGACGCATTAAAAACTGACATCAATTTGTTTTTTTATGATAACAAATTGTCGAATTGCCCGCTCTCGCTCGCTGACGTGCAGCATGAATTTCAAATTCATGCGTCTGTCTGCATATGGACAATAAAATTTAACCAATGAGCGCGTGTGAATTTCTGCAGTTATCGTAAAAACATTTATTTATTTATTTTTTAGTCCTGTTCTCCTTTTCTTGTTATAGCAACTTAAAGTAACTGGGGGCTAACTCAAAAACCTCTCAGTTATTCAGCCTCAAGGCTCAATATTTGTACTTCTTAGTTTTCTCATAATAATATACATGTATATATTTATATTTGATTTAATGTAAGTACAAGAGTGAATAAAGTGTTTTCGTTTCGTTTCGTTTTCGTGTTGACTTTGTCAAAGCATCTCAGTACAGTTGCATACAAACAACCATCTGCACGCATTGCTTGCCTGTGTACCTTACATCCTTACATATAGTACCTGTAGCTAAACAGTTTAGATTAACAAAAACGCTAAAGACAGATTGCAAACTTCTAAGATACGACCTGTCTCTTTTAGATTTTCCATCCTCCCAGGAATTAGTGTTTTCTTAAATTAGACATTGACATCTGAACGTTTTTGCTCAGTTAGTGGTACTGTTAATTAATTCACAATTAGCCGTCATAAAGAATTAAAGATTGGTTGAAGTTTCCTTTTCTAACGTGTACAAGTGTACGATTGAATAGTTGTATTATTGCTAACGGTTTGTGGAGTTTGATATTGGTCAGGACTCGAGGATAGAAAAACATTTAAAATGTCATTCAAAAGTTATGAAATCGAAATCAAACTAATTCTCGCTAACGATTTTTATTGTGTTTTTTTTGTTATTATCCGCTCTTCAGACCGTTCAGAAGAGGAGAAAGAGAGAGATCAACTACGTCATGAGCGGCACAAAGAGAGAGAACGAGACAGACGAATCTCAAAAGCTGCTCCAGACAAAAGGTACACAGGCAAGCAATGCGTGCAGATGGTTGTTTGTATGCAACTGTACTGAGATGCTTTGACAAAGTCAACACGAAAACGAAACGAAACGAAAACACTTTATTCACTCTTGTACTTACATTAAATCAAATATAAATATATACATGTATATTATTATGAGAAAACTAAGAAGTACAAATATTGAGCCTTGAGGCTGAATAACTGAGAGGTTTTTGAGTTAGCCCCCAGTTACTTTAAGTTGCTATAACAAGAAAAGGAGAACAGGACTAAAAATAAATAAATAAATGTTTTTACGATAACTGCAGAAATTCACACGCGCTCATTGGTTAAATTTTATTGTCCATATGCAGACAGACGCATGAATTTGAAATTCATGCTGCACGTCAGCGAGCGAGAGCGGGCAATTCGACAATTTGTTATCATAAAAAAACAAATTGATGTCAGTTTTTAATGCGTCTGTCCTGTTATTGACAATGAATTTCGTCATAACATTGCCAAAGTATACTGCAGATCCACACTACTTTGACAATGTTATGACGAAATTCATGATCAATAGCAGGACAGAGGCATAAAAAACTGATGTCAATTTGTTAAATTACAGAGGAAGGGAAGATTTTAGGACAAGGTTTCAAAGTGTTGTTCTGGCAGCAGGTAAAGTTTTAATTTTTTTGAAAAATTAAAGACATTGTTGTACTCTATACGTAGCCTACACCTGTACAAATGCAGTAGTATATGTACCTGCTGCAGTTCTGATGCCAGCCCGTTCTTCTCGTGCTTTCTGTGCCAACTCCACCAGCTTTTGCTCCTTTTTCTCCTTTTCTTTCTGCGCTAACTTCTTCTCTAGCTGAGCTCTCATTTCCACAGCTTCACGTGCCTAACATAAGATAAAAAGCATCCTCACTGAAGAAAAATGGTCCTTTAATAAACTAATGTTGTGCTATGTATGCAGTTGGCTTTAAAACAGAATTACACTGTATCAGGAGCGCATCACTTAGAGTATCCCATATTCATGTCACGGCATTTTCACAGACCGATCTCTTTTAAGTTTGAATTTATCCCGAATTCAGATCCTCACAGGAACCTCAGTGACCAATTGCAATCACAAGCACAGACTAATATTGACATGTCGACATAATGTTCACGGGGAAAACATTTAAAAATAGACTGGTCTGTAAAAATTAATGTTGTTGCATTGGCTTATTATGGGAGTTGCAGGCTCCTAGTAATGGGCTCCTGACTGGATTCAAACACCAAAACCTCATTAGTCAAGATTAATCATGCTATAAAAAGTAGAAAAAACCGGGGCAAGTAGATTTTGCTCCTGCGCGAGTAAAAATAGAAGTTCAGTGGCCTTGTGGGCAATTGAAATTAGCCTCAGTAGTCTTGCGGGGCTGAATAAAAATTCCAGCTTGATAAAGGATAATTTTCAGTCTGAAGTTATTTCAAAACTTAAGACTGCAAGATTAGTTACATGTATGTAACCATAGGCATAAGGTTGAAAACATGGAATAATTAGGAATCCAAGAATACTCTGTTTACATGAATGTTTTTCCTCTGATTTCCACTCTGGCCCATATTTTAGTGGGGTCGAGTGAAAGCTGGCTCACTGTGCAGATTGCTTAGTGCTACATTTGTACATGTATCTTCATTCATGTAAGACACTTCTTACTAAGACTATTAAATCAATGATGACACATGAGAAGCCCCTTATTCACCTTTCTGTCTGCTATGTATAATGCTTCAGCCAGTTTGGCAAACTTGTCATTGATATGTGGATCTTGAAGGCCTCGCCCATCTGCTGCTAAACGTTTGTCCAAGGGAATTGTGTACCCCTGCAAACAACAACAAAATAATTTCAAGACAAATATCTTGTGGAGTAAGAAACTGATTAAGAAGTAAAATCAGTTGGACCTCACTGTCTTCCCTCCTCACCAAGAGAAAGAAAACAAAAACAAAAACAAAGAAACTCAGATGTGAGTGAATTTTGTTGATTACTACCTTTGCATTCTTCCAATTGGAAATACAGGGAGGAATTTTCCACTCTTGTTGCTCCTTAACAGTGACCTGAAAATGAGGAAAATAATAGTTTGTCAATACAAATGTAATCAGTATGCTGGACAAAACTGTTCTGGAGCAACGTTTTGCAACAAAAAAAACCTCAAACTTGACATGAATGTAATTCATTCAGCTGCATGTACATGTACATTGTTTGTGGAAATGGTAAGACCTCTTTGCTTACAAGAAGCTTAATGATACATTGAAATAACTGTGACTGAATGCCTCTGCAATTCACTGTACTTGACCATACCTTTCTACTTGGTGAATGCATCACTGGAGCAGGAGGTGACGGTGGACCTCTGGGAATCTTTTTATTGGTTCTAAAAAGCAGATTATTTTATTAGCACATTACATTCAATTATGGAGCATTCCCCATTTGAGTTTTTGTTAAACCTCAGTCTTACACCAGTTAATAAGCAACAAGAATTGCCTAGGTGGCAAAACTTCCCTTGTATGCTGGCAAAAATAATAGCTACAGTATCTTCACCTCCCCCTCCTCGCCTGGATGCAGTGCTCAAGTCTAAAAGTAATTCTCCAACTGCTCAACTCATTATATCAGTTGGCATTATTTTGAGTGTCCTGTTATGGCTGATGGCTTGGTCACTGAGTACTGTTATGGCTGATGGCTTGGTCACTGAGTACTATTAGGTCAGCTATCTCGTGGAGGCATGGTGGCTTCAGGGTTAGTGTGCTTGTTTCCAGATCACACAGTCCAGGTTTGAGCCCTGGCTGAAGACATTGTGTCGCCTTCTTGGGCAAGACAATTTACTCTCACAGTTTACTCTCGAACCCTGGTGTACAAATACATGATGTAGGTACTGAGAAATTTAATGTTGGAAGAAACCCTGCAATAGACTAGCATGTCTTCCAGTTACATGTACGTGAA
>JAHPZR010029804.1:37500-44243 GCA_019787425.1 Platygyra sinensis | reverse complement strand
GCTGTGCAAGTTGTGTTGTTGATCATGCACAATGTCATGACTTATAGGTAGAACTTGTTTGTTCATTGATTAATATGATTGTATTTAAAACACTGGTGGAAAAATCCACCAGTGAACTTGGCACGCTGCAAGTGAAAAAAGACCTTTACAGTGGTGAAACCAACAGGCCAGGGAAGGATTGTTGGAAAGGACTTTTAGAAAGTCTGTTGATAACCGTTCATGTCGGCCAGATTGCAGATGTTACTTCCTGTAGCCAGTGAGCAGTTTTAGCTTTAATATCTTTGCATGATACATTGTGTAAAATCTGTGTTAGGACAAGTGCGACATTTTGCCATGCCGACATACCTGCCATGTTCAGTCAATGAAACTTATAACTGTTAACAATTAATATCAATCATTAGTAGAATTTTACTTGTACACTAATGCAAATGCTGTAATCTGATTGGCTGAGCCATTGCACACTATCAGCCATTAGTGTGCAGTGACTGGAACTCGTCTACGAAATGGCGACGTTTTTTCATTTTGCCAAAGTTTTGAAGGAAAATTTTGATGAAAATGGATAATTAAAATCCTGGTAAGACTAAACGAAGGACATTTACGGTTTCTTGACTTAAAAAGTTGAAATTATTCAAAAAATAATGCGCGCGTGTGCAGGACTTGATCAATTTTAATTGCCAACTCAATCCAGGCGATCTTTTTAAGGTCCAAAGATTAATAATAATGTCGAGAAATAATTGGAAACCGTTATCTGAGTTAAATTTTAGTAAGAATTCTACTAAAACAATTAGATTATTCGCTCTCGATTTCTATGAGGTGATAGTTGATTCGGCCTTCGGCCTCATCAACTATCACCTCATAGAAATCTCGAGCTCATAATCTAATTATTGTTAAATAGAAATTAATAGATTGTATCTGAAATCATTAAACAGGATAGGCTGTGAGTAATAATTGATAATTATTGAATTTTAAATTCCATAGCTTTTTCAAGAAAATGTTTCAAAAATGTTTCAAAAAAGAATGAGTACATGTATGTTTTAAATTTAATAATTTCTTAAAGAAGAATGTAAATGTTAATTATCATCCTTATATTTAGTAATCAGTAGTTTTTCAGACCTGCTAATCTATGCATCTAGCCCCTTCAAAGCCTTCAGCAAGGGACTTTAATCTTTTCACACCTGCCCATGCTCCCCTGTGGTCTGTGAATGCAGACATGTTCCTGACAGTTGACAGCTGGTAATGTATGAATATGTAGGCTACTGCCCCTGTAATTCTTCTGTGCATTCGCAATCGTTATCATTCCCAGCTCCCTGTCTCTTGGCTTGTGCTCAAATGGAGTTCCTAGTGGCTTTTACCAACTATTTACTTATTAGATTGACCATGACATTGAAAGGATTGTGGTAAACTACAGTATTTAAATCATTGTGAAATGTGCAATCAGTTCTTTTTCTGACTCAATCTGCAGGATTTTGGTGATGGTGGTGCTTTTCCAGAAATCCATGTGGCCCAGTATCCTTTCATTGATTAAAGCTCTTAAGTTACATGTACAGCTGTAGTTACATGTACTGAGTCAAGAAAACATGTGACACATATATCTTCACACATGGCGTCGGATTAGAGCCTGCATACAGAAAAATAGTAATTGAGTACATATATATACTGTAGAGTACAGAATGCGGTTGAGTGGTTTTACTACCAGAAGTGCCTGCTTTATACTGCTAGTATACAAATGTATTTGTTTAATATTACATTGAGTTGCAAAATAAGACTGAAGCTTTCACTATCAGCTTTCCTTTCCTGGAGGCAGCATGACCAAGTAGTTAGAGCACCAGAAATTTAGCGGGTTCAAATCCAGTTCTGACAGCTAGAGCTGTAGCTGATGTTGTTCTTGGTAACCCCCGAGTTCAACTTCTCAGCTATGCTGGAGTGCCTCTTACCAGGTGGGATTCTTTATATGAATATTTATTTATCACTCGTTGTTTATATTGGTCCTGAAAAGCCCCTACATGTATGGGGAGTGAGCAAGTAAGTTTTTAATCTTTTTCATCCTTAATAAGATTCTTCTAGATATCCTTTGGATATGGGACGTAAGAGAAAGGTCAGTCAACTGATAAATCTAAAGAAACTTAATGGCTTGTGGTTGATTGTGGTAACCCTAGTGAAATTCATTTTGTTCGTTTTTTAAACTTGTACTTTAAGATACAAAGTAACATAGTCAACTCTCTCTTAAAGGGGCATTGTCACACTACTTGGCAAGTTTACAAAAAGCCAGAAGGTGTCTTCTGATCAATTGAATTTCAAAACTAATATCTAGTTTTGTTATTTAAGACTATTTGAATGTACTGGTTTCCTGTCGCCTGTTGCTACGGATGGCATGGATGGAAATGGATTGAAACTTGAAAAAATTTGCCAATTTTTTCAAGTTTTTATGCTACGTGTTCCAAATATCCTCAAGAAATTTGTTATGGTTAGCCCTCTCTGATAAAATTCATTTGATATCTTCGTCGGAGCTTTAGAGAAGCAATTTGTTTATGATTAAAGCCTCAAAGTAATGATTTTGGCACAAAATTGACCTAAAGAAGGAAAATCCTTGTGACACTGCTCCTTTAATGTTCACCTCTTTATGACAGACACCTGGTATTGGTTCCTGTTGTTTTTCAGTTTTTTGACTAAATATACTCTCTGTAAGACAGACACCTCTCTAACTTGATTAAGGCACACAACAGACACTTTGAAACGGTCGATAAACACTAGAGAAGAGCTCTTTTTAATGAAAAATACATGTACTTCAAAATGTAGTATTACACAGTCAACCAAATACATATAATATGTTACTCCCTGATTCAGACCTGACATCTTTTGGACAGAGGTGTACTTCATTCATCACTTAGGTTCAGATATATTATCTCAGAATTGTTGGACAGGTCTCAGATTACCATGATTCCCTACAAAGCTGACACTCCTCCAAGACATACATTTGGAACCTGTCTGTATGATGTCTGTCCTAGAGAGATGGTGGAACAGAGAATTAACTCTGAAGTGTAAATTAAAGTGCTATCATAATGTGAAACCCATAAAAAACCCACTGGGCGTCATTCCTAGAAAAGGGAACATTCATATGTCCTAGAGAGAGTTGACTGCAAAACAAAACAAGTTGAACGTTTTTATACTGCAAAGATTTGTTTTCTTTATGAAATTCTTGTGTGGATTTACATGTAACATGCAGAGCTTTCTTTTTGCAGCCTGCATCAAGTACAAATGCACTACCAGTACAACTTGATTCACAAGGCAGAGTGAAGTATGATGCGCTGGTCAAACAGGGTCAGCGTAAGGACAAGGTAATCTTTTATCAATACTGTTCTTAGGATTTTAACTAATCAATGTTTTTTATTGTGTTCGAATGTGACGATCAATGTTATTTAACGAAACTATTGTACAAGGCAGACACTATACAGTTCATGCACAATCCACATTGGTATGTGCATGGTACAGACTGTACTTACATGTACATGTAGTGCTTGTATAAGTACATAGAACTTACCTGTATTCCATCCATTGTTCCTAGAAATTTATTCTGTTGTATTTGTTGTTCTCTTGATGATCCTGTCAACGGAATTAAAACAGAGTTCTGCAGAACATGGATGTTAGGTGGAAGGCAGAATTAGAAATAGCTGCCTAAGAATTTGACTTTTCTTGATTTTTAGGCAGAAGAACCATGTCTGGTTAACTTCTCTCTCTAGTGCAACCTAATTTTTCAGCCTATGGTCTGACAGCAACTGTCAACCAGGGGATATCACAATAAAATACAAGTAATTGGAGACTACACTGTAATTAGTCATAACTTTGACTTACATGTGATTTCATCCCCAGCCCTAGCCTTGATTCTCCTGCCATTTTGGGAGTCCAGCTGTTGATCTCCTTGTAACCGCGTCTGAATATAAGCGAGGGAGGGTATGATCGCAGGTTATCCTCCTTGGGGTGGGGCAAGGAACTCACACTCGCAAAATGGCTGGAAATCGACCCTACCCCAACCCTCAACCCAATGAAAATGTGTGCTTCCAAAAAGACAGCTGTACTTAATGGATATGTAGAATCTGTTTACAACATGGCACATGTACATTAGTGTCTCGCTGAGTAGCCATTCTGCGACAATTCACCTTTGTGTCCATAGGTTGTTCATTCAAGATTTCAGGACTTAGTTCCTGTTCATTTAAAAGATGAAGGTGATCCAGACCTAGACAGACCATCTGAAGAGGATATTGAAGAGGTAGAGTAACTGACCAGGCCATAATATTTATAATTTAATTATTCCTGGTATTGGACTGGAACTAGCTTGCAACTGAGGCTGTGAGGAGTCTTTAAAAATGAAAATGACAGCTATCTCATTTTTAATGATATTCTTCTGCATGAGCCTCCATTGGAAGCTAATTTCAGTCCAATAGCAAGAATTAGAATAATGGTGTACATATTTACATGCAATCTCTTAACAGGGCATAAAACTTCATTTGCATGCAACATTTTTCTGATCTGCTGGGTTCTGTTCAAGACACTAAGCATAAAGCCGAAATAAGACTCTGCTTACCTGTACATGCATGCATCTTCTCATGCCTTTGACCAATGGCCTGTTTATTTTAACTTTTTGCATTTTGGCCAGAGTTGATTTACATGTACGTGCATCTGATCAGCTAAAGCAGCTGACTTTTTTTTCACTTTTGATGGTCAATTTAATGTCTCCCCTCTGATACAGACATCCCAGCTTCAACCTGTAAAAACTCTAAACTTTCAAGACGTTCACTGTCTATTTTCATGGTCCAAGATATTTAACCCTTTTCCTCTTGTGATCACGATCATGCTCTTCATCTCAAGATTGCATCCTTAAGAAAAAAAACATCTACATTCGCTACTTGCACATGACCCATAATCCTTTGCGTTGTTGGGGGGTAACCAGTAGAAGAAATGTATGGTATCATGACAAAAATTAGTTCGGTGAGCTCGCAAAACCAGCCACTAATGCTTAAAAATGCACCAGAATTTACCAAAATCATGATAGGAGAAATTTGTACTAGTTTATAACTAAATGTAGAGAAATTTTTTTTTTTTTGTCCATACATCGTCTGTAAAATTACAAGAAAAGAGAATAAAAAATTTCACAGCTTAACATAGCGTGCGAGGTGATAGAACATAAAGTATGCATGTAAAAAGTGACAAATTTAGATAAGTGACAAATTTTATAAATTGTTTTGCACGTATGGAGTCTGATTGTGTGTTCAAGCATGGCCTTTTCTTCTTTATGAATCACATTTCATAAATCAGACAGTCCAGTTTTCCGTTGCACTTCTTTAAAACGGAAAAGTTGTTGCTATTAGGTCACCGATGGTTTCCAGACCGTGATCGTTCTTTAAGTGCTTGCCGATTGCCGAATAACGGTGCTCGTCAATGCGTTGATGTAAATGTCGGCTGGTGTAGCCGACATACTCTGCATCACACAGATCACATTTATAATTGTACACTACACATTCTTGGCTAATTATAGCTGGTTTTGGCTCGCATATCTTGATGTCTTCGTATATTTTGCGACTCTTGAACACAGGTTGAAGAGTGTGATCGATTTTGTTACTTAGATCTGATAATTGCTTTCTTACTGCGTCAGCTGACTTTTGATCTTTAAATGGCAAAACCACTCGGTGAACATCATTTTCATTGGTGGTCTGAGCTTGCACTTCACGGTTTTCCGATCTCACTGAGGTGACAAAGTGAGAGACAGTGGACTTGATGAGGCTTTCGGCGTACTTGAGGTTAGTAAACATCACCTTGAGATGATCACATTCAGATTTGAAAGACTGCCATGTGGACGACAGATGGAACGCACGATTTAACATGGTCTTGAGTAGTGATTTCTTGTTCCTTTTATCGACATGGCTTTGGTGAGAAATGCGTTTGCCCTGTCTGCCACTGGTACATACAACTATGCCCTCGCCAAGTGGCTTGATGAAAAGCTGAAGCCCCTGTCAGTCAATCGCTATACAATATCGGATACCTTCTCTTTTGCTGAAGAGATTCAAAACCTAGTCATCGACGAGAATGACATTCTGGTATCCTTCGATGTCACGTCTCTGTTTACTAATGTACCGCTTCAAGAAACTATCGAAACCATCGCTGAGAAGGCGTTTGTTGACAACTGGTTTAATGTTACACATAATCTGAACATTACAAAACCTGACCTGGTTCAACTTCTAGAGGTTGCAACTATGAATCAACTATTCCAGTTTGATGGTAAGCTTTACGAACAGATCGACGGCGTGGCAATGGGCTCCCCTTTGGGTCCACTCATGGCAAACGCATTTCTCTGTTCTATCGAAGAAAAACTAGAACAAGACAACAAGCTCCCTGAATTTTACAGAAGGTATGTGGATGACACGTTTGCTACGATGAAAAATGTACCAGCAGCAGAAGATTTCTTATCAACGCTTAATAGCTGTCACCCTTCCATAAATTTCACTATGGAACTAGCATCTGACAACAAATTACCATTTATCGGTATGGAAGTGCTCAAGAGGGGCTGCAAACTGGAAACTGGTGTTTATCGGAAACCAACGAACACCGGCCTACTTCTTCACCACCAAAGCCATGTCGATAAAAGGTACAAGAAATCACTACTCAAGACCATGTTAAATCGTGCGTTCCATCTGTCGTCCACATGGCAGTCTTTCAAATCTGAATGTGATCATCTCAAGGTGATGTTTACT
>JAHPZR010029804.1:25000-32500 GCA_019787425.1 Platygyra sinensis | reverse complement strand
GTGGCTCCTGCTGCTCCTGTGTGGTTCCAGGGAGAGAAACTCTAATGGGGTCGCAGAAAATATTGCGAACAGGAGTCCGTAAAGTTTAGAGGGAACGTGGCTTTTTTATGCGATTTGGCCCATTCTTTTACGACGAACGCAAAGCAGGACGATGTTTATTTTAACTTTAATGCTTTATTGTACTTCTAAATCATGCAAAAGGTCGCCAAACTGGCGACTAAACAAAAATTTTAGTCGCCAAGGAGAAAAAGTTAGTCGCATTGGCGACCATATTAATCGCAATTTCGAGCCCTGTGCGGAAAAATGCCCCAAGGATGCGGAGGATGGGGAAGTAGGTGAATTATGCGGATCCGCACCACCGCATCCTGTCAGATACCCTGTAAGAAGTTAGTATCTTTTTAATGAAACACAATTAAAAAATATGAGTAATATGAAAATATTGTACTTACAAAGATGACTGTCTTCGACTTGCCTACAAAAAAAATATATATATTTGTTGGGAGGACACTTGGCAGTACTCAAGTACAGATAACTTGGATACTATTGGTGTACATGCATGTGTCAAGTTTCATCCGTGTTTTTTATAAGTATGTACCCACATGTATCTTTGTGGTCTGACCAAAGCTGGAAAGTGGACACACCTGCCAGTTGCAGCCAAGCCTGTCATGGAAAGAATGTCATGTCCATTAGCTAGTCCAAGGCTTCTTCTGGTTTTTACTGTCGGTTTTTGCAAGTGAAGTTTTTTGGGGGAAAAATAGAGACAATTTCTTCAGATGTATGAGTTATTGACCAAGTGTGGGGTCAAGATGGCTGGATATTGGTCAAGTTCTGTTTTTTTTGCATGTTTATGGACCGATATGGAGTCGAAGTCCATAAACTCGCAAAAAAAGCAAGAGGCCAATATCCAACCATCTTGACTAAACAAGCTTGGTCAACAAAGGATTTATTACACTGTACATGTACAGTATATGGCTTTTGAGGAAATTTTTATTGCAGGACACAGTAGATAGTCCCAAGTGGGCAAGAAAGCTCCATCTTGCCTATTTGGGTAGCCAGATCACAGTGCAGCAGTTGATTCATTTTGCCCGCTCGCGATGCTAGCTGTACATGTATAATAAGTATGGGTTATTGACCAAGCATGGGGTCAAGATGGCTGGATATTGACCAAGTTCCTTTTAGACAAGTGAACGTTAGCATTGGCTAGTCCAACTGTAAAAACTACTAACCCTGGCATATCGGACACAACTTCCTTTACTTGTTGCCTTTTAAAATTGTAAAATACAGAAAATGCAAATATGTAAGACGGTTTTGAAAACTGCAGAGGAAAATCTTTTAAGGGATATCATAGTTTTGGATGTTCCTTCACATAAATGTACAATGTAACTTCACGTACATGTAACTGGAAGACATGCTAGTCTATTGCAGGGTTTCTTCCAACATTAAATTTCCCAGTACCTCCATCATGTATTTGTACACCAGGGTTAGAGAGTAAAGTGTCTTGCCCAAGAAGGCGACACAATGTCTTCAGCCAGGGCTCAAACCTGGACTGTGTGATCTGGAAACAAGCACACTAACCCTGAAGCCACCATGCCTCCACAAGATAGCTGACCAAATAGTACTCAGTGACCAAGCCATCAGCCATAACAGTACTCAGTGACCAAGCCATCAGCCATAACAGGACACTCAAAATAATGCCAACTGATATAATGAGTTGAGCAGTTGGAGAATTACTTTTAGACTTGAGCACTGCATCCAGGCGAGGAGGGGGAGGTGAAGATACTGTAGCTATTATTTTTGCCAGCATACAAGGGAAGTTTTGCCACCTAGGCAATTCTTGTTGCTTATTAACTGGTGTAAGACTGAGGTTTAACAAAAACTCAAATGGGGAATGCTCCATAATTGAATGTAATGTGCTAATAAAATAATCTGCTTTTTAGAACCAATAAAAAGATTCCCAGAGGTCCGCCGTCACCCCTGCTCCAGTGATGCATTCACCAAGTAGAAAGGTATGGTCAAGTACAGTGAATTGCATTCAGGCATTCAGTCACAGTTATTTCAATGTATCATTAAGCTTCTTGTAAGCAAAGAGGTCTTACCATTTCCACAAACAACGTACATGTACATGCAGCTGAATGAATTGCATTCATGTCAAGTTTGAGGTTTTTTTTGTTGCAAAACGTTGCTCCAGAACAGTTTTGTCCAGCATACTGATTACATTTGTATTGACAAACTATTATTTTCCTCATTTTCAGGTCACTGTTAAGGAGCAACAAGAGTGGAAAATTCCTCCCTGTATTTCCAATTGGAAGAATGCAAAGGTAGTAATCAACAAAATTCACTCACATCTGAGTTTCTTTGTTTTTGTTTTTGTTTTTGTTTTCTTTCTCTTGGTGAGGAGGGAAGACAGTGAGGTCCAACTGATTTTACTTCTTAATGACGTTCGCGCCCATTGCTACTGTGCATCTCTAGTGCGCACGCTATTCATTGGCTACGCGCGTGCCACGTCATTTTCAAGCGCGCGCACCGAGTCGAAAACTCAACAAAATATAGAGCTAATGGCCTTTGCGTTAACTTTGTGTGCGAATATTTTTGTTGGATGCTCGGTGACCCTCTTGGATGCTCGGTGACCCTCTTTTTTTTCGGCAGATCACTTTCTTTTCTGATTCTTTCCATTATACTGAAAAACAAAAAAAATCTGTACGTGGGAAGTTTTAATTATTTCTCATATACTATTCAAATAGGGTCGAATTGGTACATGGATACAGGTGTGCGTAACTAAAAGTTGTATTTTTTTAAGGCTAATTCTAGCTGATTTAATGGAACATGTAGCAAAGATCTATCGAATAGGCCTATATATGCTGTGTTAAACACACATAACTTAGATATGATTCTTCAACTAAAATATATGCCGATAGTAATGAATCCGGGCAGAATCGCCTCAGTGGCTGGAAATCCTAGAAATGCTATGATCTGTGACGCGCCCTATCTTCAAAACGAGTTCGGTGACCCCCGATTTTTTTACGTTTTTCATCTAATCTTATCATTTTCTACCTGCAGTCAAAGTTTTAAAAAAATCTGTACGTGGGAAGCTTTTGGGCGCGAACGTCCTTAATCAGTTTCTTACTCCACAAGATATTTGTCTTGAAATTATTTTGTTGTTGTTTGCAGGGGTACACAATTCCCTTGGACAAACGTTTAGCAGCAGATGGGCGAGGCCTTCAAGATCCACATATCAATGACAAGTTTGCCAAACTGGCTGAAGCATTATACATAGCAGACAGAAAGGTGAATAAGGGACTTCTCATGTGTCATCATTGATTTAATAGTCTTAGTAAGAAGTGTCTTACATGAATGAAGATACATGTACAAATGTAGCACTAAGCAATCTGCACAGTGAGCCAGCTTTCACTCGACCCCACTAAAATATGGGCCAGAGTGGAAATCAGAGGAAAAACATTCATGTAAACAGAGTATTCTTGGATTCCTAATTATTCCATGTTTTCAACCTTATGCCTATGGTTACATACATGTAACTAATCTTGCAGTCTTAAGTTTTGAAATAACTTCAGACTGAAAATTATCCTTTATCAAGCTGGAATTTTTATTCAGCCCCGCAAGACTACTGAGGCTAATTTCAATTGCCCACAAGGCCACTGAACTTCTATTTTTACTCGCGCAGGAGCAAAATCTACTTGCCCCGGTTTTTTCTACTTTTTATAGCATGATTAATCTTGACTAATGAGGTTTTGGTGTTTGAATCCAGTCAGGAGCCCATTACTAGGAGCCTGCAACTCCCATAATAAGCCAATGCAACAACATTAATTTTTACAGACCAGTCTATTTTTAAATGTTTTCCCCGTGAACATTATGTCGACATGTCAATATTAGTCTGTGCTTGTGATTGCAATTGGTCACTGAGGTTCCTGTGAGGATCTGAATTCGGGATAAATTCAAACTTAAAAGAGATCGGTCTGTGAAAATGCCGTGACATGAATATGGGATACTCTAAGTGATGCGCTCCTGATACAGTGTAATTCTGTTTTAAAGCCAACTGCATACATAGCACAACATTAGTTTATTAAAGGACCATTTTTCTTCAGTGAGGATGCTTTTTATCTTATGTTAGGCACGTGAAGCTGTGGAAATGAGAGCTCAGCTAGAGAAGAAGTTAGCGCAGAAAGAAAAGGAGAAAAAGGAGCAAAAGCTGGTGGAGTTGGCACAGAAAGCACGAGAAGAACGGGCTGGCATCAGAACTGCAGCAGGTACATATACTACTGCATTTGTACAGGTGTAGGCTACGTATAGAGTACAACAATGTCTTTAATTTTTCAAAAAAATTAAAACTTTACCTGCTGCCAGAACAACACTTTGAAACCTTGTCCTAAAATCTTCCCTTCCTCTGTAATTTAACAAATTGACATCAGTTTTTTATGCCTCTGTCCTGCTATTGATCATGAATTTCGTCATAACATTGTCAAAGTAGTGTGGATCTGCAGTATACTTTGGCAATGTTATGACGAAATTCATTGTCAATAACAGGACAGACGCATTAAAAACTGACATCAATTTGTTTTTTTATGATAACAAATTGTCGAATTGCCCGCTCTCGCTCGCTGACGTGCAGCATGAATTTCAAATTCATGCGTCTGTCTGCATATGGACAATAAAATTTAACCAATGAGCGCGTGTGAATTTCTGCAGTTATCGTAAAAACATTTATTTATTTATTTTTTAGTCCTGTTCTCCTTTTCTTGTTATAGCAACTTAAAGTAACTGGGGGCTAACTCAAAAACCTCTCAGTTATTCAGCCTCAAGGCTCAATATTTGTACTTCTTAGTTTTCTCATAATAATATACATGTATATATTTATATTTGATTTAATGTAAGTACAAGAGTGAATAAAGTGTTTTCGTTTCGTTTCGTTTTCGTGTTGACTTTGTCAAAGCATCTCAGTACAGTTGCATACAAACAACCATCTGCACGCATTGCTTGCCTGTGTACCTTACATCCTTACATATAGTACCTGTAGCTAAACAGTTTAGATTAACAAAAACGCTAAAGACAGATTGCAAACTTCTAAGATACGACCTGTCTCTTTTAGATTTTCCATCCTCCCAGGAATTAGTGTTTTCTTAAATTAGACATTGACATCTGAACGTTTTTGCTCAGTTAGTGGTACTGTTAATTAATTCACAATTAGCCGTCATAAAGAATTAAAGATTGGTTGAAGTTTCCTTTTCTAACGTGTACAAGTGTACGATTGAATAGTTGTATTATTGCTAACGGTTTGTGGAGTTTGATATTGGTCAGGACTCGAGGATAGAAAAACATTTAAAATGTCATTCAAAAGTTATGAAATCGAAATCAAACTAATTCTCGCTAACGATTTTTATTGTGTTTTTTTTGTTATTATCCGCTCTTCAGACCGTTCAGAAGAGGAGAAAGAGAGAGATCAACTACGTCATGAGCGGCACAAAGAGAGAGAACGAGACAGACGAATCTCAAAAGCTGCTCCAGACAAAAGGTACAACTTTACCCTGATATTCAAACGTTCGATTCGTCTGTTTTTGATCTGCTCCAACATATCCCAAGTGTTTGACTAGTTTGGGAGCGGTGAGAACGAGATTAGCACGAGGAAAGGCGAGGAGACCTGAAATAGGCAAGAGGAGCGTCTCTCCGACTCACGTCCCCTCCCTTTCCCCCCCTCCCCCTTCCCCCCCCCCCTCCCCCCCCCCCCCCTCTTCACCACCAGTTTTATCCTTTTCCACTCACCGGTTCCTGTACTGTCAGCCAACAAACCGAACACCTGAACTATGTAAACAATATCAGTCTAGCTAACCAATATTCCTACAAACCCCGACATTCGACATCCCGGCAAGGAGAAAGTTTTTTTCCATCTATTGCCCACCTCCTCCGCTAAAAAAAGATTGTCGCCACTCTTGACATGGTGTGTTTGAGATTGCCTTGATATTTAAGCCCAAGCGTAAACCAATCAGAGACACAATTAGGAATTACGTGGCACCACGTCATTAGTGGCAATAATGTCTGTAAATTATTTTGTGTGTTGTTTTGTACGGTGGAACACTGGATGTGCTTTTCTAATCCTGATTGTATTCAGCCCAAGTTTCATAATCTGAATGACGCTGTTTACTTTCAACAGATCTAAACTTCAGCGTGACAAGGAGCGTGACATTAGTGAACAGATTGCGTTAGGCCTGGCCTCAGCCCCACCGTCCCAGGAAGCAATGTTTGATCAACGATTATTCAATCAAAGCAAGGTAAGGCTCACTTAGACCTTTATCGAGCTGCTCACATGCCTCTTTCATTCACCACTTACCCTGCTGTTGAGTTAATTTTCTCTCTTTCACTCCTGTCTGTCTCTAATGTGACTGTATCTCGTCCGTCAGGGCCTGGACTCTGGTTATGGTGGAGACGATGACGTGTATAATGTGTACGACAAGGCCTGGAGACGAGAGGGTAGCACAGCAAATGCTATCTACCGGCCCAGCAAGAATGTCGACCGAGACGTGTACGGTGATGACTTGGAAAAACTCGTGCAAACAAACAGGTGAATTTTATAAGACGAGAAAGCAAACTCTTGTCGTTGTTAACCAAAAGTCACACTACTCTAAGCTGAATTTCCACAGGCTTCTTCATAGTGGCCGTTCATTGGATGGCCATGTAACGTTTATAAAGAGAAGGATTGCGTGACGACGAAATCCTTTTTGTCACGTAAACCTTTTCTTGTTGTGTAATCGGCACTTTTCTTCTGTCCCTAGGTTTCAGCCGGACAAGGAGTTCGCGGGCACAGATCGCACTCAGCGGCGTGACGGACCTGTTCAGTTTGAGAAGGAAGAAGATCCTTTTGGTTTGGATAAGTTTCTTACAGAAGCTAAAAAGGGCAAGAGACCGCTGGACGAACCTTCAAGATCAAGGTATGCCTATCACATTTTGGGATCAGCTGTCATTTGAGCGGTATTCATTTGAGTGTCGAAAAGTAATTGGTTTTACTGCGTTACTACGATGCATGATTGGCTTTAAAAAAAACCCGCCACTTTTTCATCCAATCAGAAGCAAAACCAAAAAAGTCATGACTCACTTGCACGTGTTTTGCCGCGCGTCACGTCAGATACATGTGTTTACTTTGATTGGCTGCGTTACTACGGTGTATGATTGGCTCAAAAAACCCCGCCACTTTGTCATCCAATCAGAAGCAAAACCAAAAAAACTCGTGTCTCGCTTGCACGTGTTTTCCCGCGCTTCGCGTCAGATACATGTATTTTACTTTGCGTCGCTACTACACCTGACATGTTATTTATTTGGTCGGGGAAATTCTTTTTTTTTTTATCACAGAAAAGTCTGAATTTTGTGTGGCGATTTCTGTGGCAACCATGGTTACATTACCAAACTTAACTTACAAGTTAGCACCATCGTTTCTTTCTTGCAATAGAAACGTTTGTTTATTTAGCTATTTTTATTTCTTTTTTTGTCTTTTACAGA
>JAHPZR010029804.1:0-20000 GCA_019787425.1 Platygyra sinensis | reverse complement strand
TATACAGACAATAATACAAATAGAAAACTATGTACAAATAAAAGATTTAAAAGTTATGTAAACACGAAATACCATTAAGATAGTTCCTTAAAAAGAGTGCAGCATCAATTTGCGATCTCATTTCTCACTGTCACTTGAGGAAAATGTCATGCATCTCTCATTAAGCCAAAATGAATAACCTTTTGTTTCTTTGTCGCCCTGAGGGACTTCGTCCGTAGCAAAGCCAAAATCGTCGCCGTTGTTCGGAAAATTTTCGGCACAACAATTAAGCTGCAGTGGGGAGTGCACAGCGTCATTTTTCCTCTCGTAAAGTCAATTCTTACCGGTGTACCCTACGGCAAATTGACCGCCGATGTGCTTATCGGGGTGATCATAATTCAAAAACTAATTATCCACATGTGTCGTATCACATCTCTCTAAATACTAGTTACTCGGGCTTTCCAAAGGAAACGCCCGAGTTGAAATTTCGGCTTCGTTTTTTTTTCGTTCAGCCACAGTTTGCAATTCTTTACTTAATACGCATGCGCGAAGATTTTACTGATGAGCACATGGCATGGTGTAATGGCGGACGGAGCCGGACTAACGGCCAAGAGTTTATGCGGTGGAAGATCAGCACAAATGCTGTGTACGGATACAAAACGGATACAAAATGTGCACACAGCGTTCACGGTAGACCGACACTAAAAGATGAGGAGCGGGTTGGTCCGCAAACATTACGAGAGATCTCTTTATGAGCGAACATTTATGAGTGAACCTTCATCGAGAAACATGCTATATCAACTGAGTTATGTAATGTTAATCGAGAGAAGTATAAACTTAAGTCTCATCGTGTATGTAGACGCGATCGTGAACCAAGCAGAATACCAATAACAAGTTTGAAAAGTCTAAGGAACAAAGCAGAAAGGTTATAGAATTTGTCTATGCACGTATTCTTTCGTGTTTTCCCATGTCATCTACATTGTACTGTTATGTTAATGCTATAAATATATTCAGGAAAACGAAGTTTAACCTCGCCTATGGTTCAATATAATATTGTTCGTATGAATTCTTTTTGAAAGTGTGGAGCTGGAGCTCATTCGTTTTGCCGATGTTTGTACATGTTCCGAAATGAATATTTAATCAGTGGCGTGTAACTTAACACTCCGGAAAGTACTTTGCAAGTAGACACTGTGACCCCTTTCCGCAGTATGATATTATTATACAGGCGGTCATCCCGCGATTAGGTTTGCTTCCGATTTAAGCACTCCATTTTGCTTGCGTTTAATCCAACCCGGAAAAACGTCTTCACAGTACAAAACAAATATGTTTTCCGCTTACTGTATACATAAGTAATAACCATGTATCTCTAGCATACCGAGATAAAAGCAGTTACAAGATAAACCCATCATTACAAAAAAGCCTTACCGACGTACGTGCAACAAAAACAATCTTTCTCTCCAACTCAAAGCCCGAGTGAACGCAAATATGCGTCTAGTAATAGTTATCACTAAAGCTGCCCCGCTTTCTTTTATTTCTGCTCATTGAAACAAAAATATTGAACGTTATTGTTCTAGTCGGATACTAAAAAAAAACAATTGTCTTGATATGAACTCTTTTTTATATAAGAATATATTTTGATGTGACATCTTGGCCTCGCTACGAAAAGTGGTGTCCAGAGCACATGCACAATGTGCTGAACGCGATCCAGATCCAGAAACCAAACACTTGTACTTGATAGCCTAATAAATTCTAAATAAAACGAAAATGCCATAAGCTATAATGTAAGAATAACACAAGAATATTTTCAGCCTAAAATCGGCAGAAAAATAAGAATATTCAGTCTGGGCCGGAAAAATAACATCCTTAGAAAAGAAAAGAGTGTACGAGCAAACTTATCTCGAAAGCACAACAGAGGTGAAATGTAAACAAAAGTATCGCGTTACAGTCGCCATATATGCAAATTAGAGTCAAGCTTTTTGTCCTCAATGAAAACGCCGCAAAACATTTACATTTGGATCTCTGCCGTAAGACAGTAAGATTACTCTGTGAAAATAAGCCATCTAAATAAACGAGATGCCAAAGGAATATTTCAACCTTTATTCCTCCAGAGCTAACATTTGAGAGAACCTAAAACATATCTTGCAATATCAAGAGAAAAAAACTGGCAAAAAAACAGATGTGTCAAACTCTGCAAATTACAAGCGGATAACAGCGGAAGCCACACAGAAATATGACCTCTAACGGCTTTACTCTGACGAAATGTCTCCCTGAAAACACAGGATTAGTGCTTAGCGAAATATTCAAAGATCCTCCGATCGCACCATACAAAAGGGGCAAAACTTCCTAAGCGGCTACTACACGTGAATGGGAGTCGCGCAGGCCTGTCACCTTATTGTTATCCTTGGGTAATTCTGACGATCGGAAGGTACTATACTGATTTAGCTATTTAGTCGCAAATGAACCACACTGGCCTCGAATTTCGATCTAGTATACTTCAGGACTCTCTGAGCTGTTTTTCCCCCAAAATCCATCTTCAGGATCTCTGAAAGCGTTTTCAATTTGTTTTAGATCATAATCTCGGCCATTTCGAAGCGAGCTAATTTAATCGAGCTGAAATAGTAATGGAGGCCGGCAAATACAAACGCTTTTCAGGGACGCTTGAACTCGAGATCTAAACCAAGGACAAAGCTCGTGGCAAAGACGCCGATGCCGCAAGTCCTCGCGCCCGTGTCCCTTTTAGATCCCATGAGCGTTTGCGGGAAAAACGTCGATCCCTTGCGGGCGTGCAAGCGATCAAATCGAGATTTTTTGCGGCTATATACCGGAAATACCTACATTCTCTCTTCTTCTCTCTCTATTACGCGGGGAGTCCTAAGGTGCCTCCTCGGGTTTTTGGCCCTCTGGGGCCAAAAACCCTGCGGGGGCAACTACCGGGGCTTAAATCTCTGTTTATTCTAATTCCGAAAGGCGTTTTAATAGGTATGCTGCTGAAAACAATTTAGGCAAGAAACGGGGCCTGAGCTCGCCGCTCCATCCCTCTAGAAACGCTGCAAGGAAAAGAAAGAAACTGCCCGCAGTCTGATTAAGTCGAACGCGCGGTACTTTGTGAAAGTGAAGAATGTGTAACCAAATTTCTGTTTTTGTGCGTATAAATCTTTCTCTGAAACCTGGCAATCATCATATGTGTTATTCTGTCTCAAACTTCTCTTTTTTTAAGTTTTTACGGAGCGCCTGGATTTTGACTTAACTGTTTTCAGTCGAGCGCGCGGCACTTTGTAAAGGAGGTGCGAGTTTTTGTTTTGAAAGAGCGCCTGTCCTGTTGTTTTCAATCACTTGCAGCAAACGAAGGTTTTTTTTTATAGAACGCTATCAGTCTTGAAAATGAAAAAGGTCTCGAAGAGTTTTAATTTTTTAGCAGAGCAAACATTTACATCTTAACGCAACTTACGTTTAATTGCCAAGATGAATTGTATTGAAGGGCGCGCGTCACTTGAAAGTGATGTAAACTTCCCAATTGAACATCACGTGTAATTAGAGCGGCTTTTGTCATATGGTAATTTACAGCGTTCTTTCAATTTTTAGCTTTAAGGCGGACTGTTTTCAGTGATCTGTCATTTTTAACTGAGCTTTGTCGAAGTTAGATCTCATTGAGCGATAATGTCGAAGTACTACAAAGTGTCAAAAGGTTTAGCTGTAAAGTCCGTTGAGGGCCAAAATGAATACCGAGAGAGATGGAGAGGTTTCAAAAGTGCGGCTGATAGTTTGGTAAACGAAGCCGAAGATTGTAATAGCGCGATAAAAATCTATGGCCAATCTTCACTTAGTAACGGTAAGCTAATCGTGGTGATTACGAGTTGAATTTGTTTGTACAGCTGTAGGTGTTCTCTGCTTTGAGATTCACACTGTCTCTTCGTCTATTCCAGGAATAGAAAAAGCCATCAATTACCTGGTCTGTGAGATAGGACAGAAGCTTTCTATTCGAACCGCCCCAGAGAAGGGGCGCGTTGGGCGAACCTCTGTCAAAGTTCCGATGGATCGAGAAGTGTTTGAAGACATATTTGGTGGCGTTAGTCGTGGAAGGAGCAGATTTGATGTGATGGCGGAGGACCTTGACATTCTTCTCCCGGATGGATGGTCGGAGCGTACCTTTCGAACCAGCACTAAATGTGTAGTAAGCCGAGAACAGCCCATATCGGTCCGCTTTGCTAATCGGAGAAAGCCGCACTACGATCATTCAGAATGTCTCCGTTGCCAGTGGTCTGGAAATGGTCAAAAACCGGCGCTGTGTCAAGCAAGAAAGACATGGCCTGTTGATGTGAGCTATCTATTTGTTACCTTCAGCCGAGAAAGAAGTCAACAAGAGAAAGCGAAGGAAGGTAAAGATTACTAGTAATAGTTATCACTAAAGCTGCCCCCGCTTTCTTTTATTTCTGCTCATTGAAACAATAATATTGAAAGTTATTGTTCTAGTCAGATACTAAAAAAAACACAATTGTCTTGATATGAACTCTTATTTATATAAGAATATATTTTGACGTGACATCTTGGCCTCGCTACGAAAAGTGGTGTCCAGAGCACATGCACAATGTGCTGAACGCGATCCAGATCCAGAAACCAAACACTTGTACTTGATAGCCTAATAAATTCTAAATAAAACGAAAATGCCATAAGCTATAATGTAAGAATAATACAAGAATATTTTCAGCCTAAAATCGGCAGAAAAAATAAGAATATTCAGTCTGGACCGGAAAAATAACATCCTTAGAAAAGAAAAGAGTGTACGAGCAAACGTATCTCGAAAGCACAACAGAAGTGAAATGTAACAAAAGTATCACGTTACAGTCGCCATATAAGCAAATTAGAGTCAAGCTTTTTGTCCTCAATGAAAACGCCGCAAAACATTTACATTTGGATCCCTTCCGTAAGATTACTTAGTGAAAATAAGCCATCCAAATAAACGAGATGCCAAAGGAATATTTCAACCTTTATTCCTCCAGAGCTAACATTTGAGAGAACCTAAAACATATCTTGCAATATCAAGAGAAAAAAACTGGCAAAAAACAGAGGTGTCAAACTCTGCAAATTACAAGCGGATAACAGCGGAAGCCACACAGAAATATGACCTCTAACGGCTTTACTCTGACGAAATGTCTCCCTGAAAACACAGGATTAGTGCTTAGCGAAATATTCAGAGAGATTATTAGATTTATTACCTTGTTCCTAATTCTATTTGACTTGTTTTTAATTGTCACAATATCTCCGAGCTACAAGTTTTTATAGGACTCTAATTCTTGTTAGTTTTTCATTCACAGCAAAAATCGACTTGTCGTGGATCAGTTCAAGTTCCGACGAAGAGTAGACGGTGAAGAAGACTCAGCGTGCTGGCGTCAACAAAACACAAAACGGCTCCTTTAGGAGCCACTAGATAGAACAAAAATAAATGACCAACATTTCTTCTTCTCCTTGATCCATTCTTTACTGTGCAAACCATCAAGAAAAGGCCTCTGGTTCCGCCTAGTGACTGCTTGGGAGGTTATCGGACGGCTAAACTACAGAATACAGGGCCACTTTTAACCATGCACCAAACGAGCCGGCTCGTTTGGCTCGTTTGCTCTTTACTCCACTGCCGAGCCAAACGAGCCAAACGAGCCGCTAAATATGTGAACCCAACACTTAACCAAAAACAACTTATACCTCGTTCTTACATCCACTGCCGAGCCAAACGAGCCAAACGAGCCAAACGAGCCGCTAAATATGTGAACCCAACACGTAACCAAAACAACTTATTCCTCGTTCTTACATCCACTGCCGAGCCAAACGAGCCAAACGAGCCGCTTAATATATGAACCCAACACTTAACCAAAACAACTTATTCCTCGTTCTTACATCCACTGCCGAGCCAAACGAACCAAGCGAGCCGCTAAATATATGAACCCAACACTCAACCAAAACAACTTCTTCCTCGTTCTTACATCCACTGCCGAACCAAACGAGCCGGCTCGTTTGGTTCACGGTCAAAAGTGGCCCTGCATTCTCGGTATGTCAATTATAAAGCTAATTTGAGGGGAAAAGTAGCGTAAGTTTTCGAATCGAAAGACCAGGAGAGTTTATGCCTTTTAAAATTAATTCCAGCAATAACATCGATGACAAACTGTTCATTAATGACTTTTTAATGTTTTTGCTGGAGCATGCACTTCGACTTTGAACCGATTGTGTTTCATAGAGCGCGCGATAAGTGACGAAAGTATAAACAGTGCACCGGTTGTGTTTCGTCGACGGGCATTGAAATCAAAATTATCGAAAAGAAAGTCGGAACATGCCGCAACAAAACGCCGGCCTTATAAAACGCTTTACAATTATTTTCTTCTGCCCAAGAATAACATACTGACAAAGCTTCAACCTAGTCATAGAAATAAGCTGGGCCTTAATTGCATCAAGTAAAGAATATGCCGAACAAAGATTGGCGAACAGAAAATATAAATTACATAGACAAACACAAAAATAGTTCTTCAGGGTTTGAACTTAGGAAAAACCAATGAATTTACATTGCATTTTACAGAAGAATCAACACATATTAAACAAGCACAACTCGTAGTGGACGAGATGATGGGATGGCGAGGGACGATAAATTTGCCGAGATATGTAGCATAATCGAAACGTTGGTAGTCTTGTAAGGGCGGCGAGCTAATTTCTCTTCTCTCTGTCCATACTTGATGGACTATTACTCTTCATAATGGCGCACGTTTGAAACTCGAATTCTAAAACATAATAACTGAGCCTAGGTCAATGGAAAAAATCTGCCTGGTGCGACGCACGTAAATGAAAAAAATCTGCCTAGTGCTTCAGTCTTGAGTTTTAATTAGGTGAAAAAACAAAATATCTTAATTTATTAATCGATTTTTAGAAATCGCACTTGTTTCTTTGGTTTTAAGAACCAATTTGGTTTTAGCTTGTGCCGCCTGCTTCGGACCCTACAAAGGTATTATTGCTGAAAACATGAACGACTGTCTAATGGCCTGCGAGCAAGTTCCCCAGAGAGATTATACCCTCACCGGCTATTGAGTCTCGAAAGCATAGCTGTAAAGGGGGAGGCAAGACTAGCTAGTAGTTGACCAACAGAAAGGACATTTAATTTTTTATCCGGCTTATGTTAATATTCCGCGGTACATTTTATAGTTCAAGCTTTTTGAAGTCGTGGTCCACCATACAGGAATTCCAAGCCCATCATTTTAGACGCTAAAACTTTTCTCTTCTTCATGTTTCCATCACTCTTCCACGTTGATGTCAGAAAATTTGAAGGCTGCGTTCTACGTAACCTTTCACACGTAACGCGTGACTGGTATACTTTCAGTTTGTGTGCCAAACGTAAACATGCATGGCTGGACCATTTCTGGTCTGCTGTCTGGTCGTGTCGCAGACTCTGAAGATGGTGAGGCAGCAGGAGCTGGGACAGGGCCATTTTTGACATTGTCTTATCGCTATCTTATGCGGCGGTTTTGGAACTAGACCTGATAAAAATATAAAAGTGCATTTGTAAAGCGCTAAAACTATACATGTTCTAAAGCGCTATTGATAAATTAAGGCTGACATGAATAAAGTCAGAGCACACTGAACTACTTCAAAGAAGCCGAAGTGCTGCATCGGAGGCTTACAAATTTTGGAAAAGCAGACAATTATGTTTTTTTAACTGTCATATTTTTTCTAGAACATGTCTGTGTAAAATTACGGCGAGAAAATAATTTTGACTGCCTGTCCAGTTTGGCTCGCGCGATGGCGGGACAAAACTATTTTTTACCCGGTCCGTCTAGGCTTTTTCACAGTTATTTCCATGCAAACGAGAAATATGAGCGGCATTTTTATTAAAATTCTTATGACTTGAAGGGACGGCTTCAGCGAGACAATCTTATTCGATCGCACTGAGTGATGCAAGCAACAATGTGCGTAATTTTTGCCAAATCTTTTTCCTGGCCAAAAGTTGAAAATATTTGAGTTTCGCCATCCCATAGGCTTTCATTTGAGGGTCAGGGAATATCACATGCAATTGTTAGCGTAACTTGCATGTGCTAGTATAGTCCAGTCCCAGAACTCTCCTTTCTTCTCGCCCCATATAGGGATTGAACCCGGGAGGGCGAAAGAAGAGCCCAGGATAACTTGCACGCGCATGCTCAGAACGCCGCCATTTTTTCCCCCCAAATCGGGGGAAAAACCATATTTGGAAGCATTTTCCAGATTTGGCTTGTGGCGCTATTTTCTGAATAATAATATACAAGTGACAATTTCTACATTCAGATTGATTAAAAACATGTCAATTGATACCAAATCAGTGGAATTTCACCAGTGCCACGCTACACCACATTCGATTTGGTTTTTATTACAATATCAAAGATAACGAAAGAAATATTTGCCAAGATTTGCTGACAATTGAAAACACCGACTCGGACTTGAAAGTGCACGCGCTGCATTAGGCAAATTAGCTACTTGTGCGCGTCAGACTTTTCTTTCAAAAACTTTTGCAAAATCGCTCATCCTTCAGAAACAATACGAAAAAAAAAATGTTTGAGAAAAGAGTAATGACGCGTACTCGTTGTTTATAAGAGTACAGACTACGATAAACCATATTTCGATTTTTACGTTTTTATGTTTTTTACGACAATATCAACGTCAAAGAAAATGTTTTTTCAGAGCGCGAACTGAAAAAGGCATTGCGCGACACATTGCCCGGACGCGGGCAGCGTGGTTAGGACCTACTAATTTTTGATTGGTTCGTTCTGAGCATGCGCCAGGAGCCCATGCAAGTTATCCTGGACTCTTCTTTCGCCCGCCCAGATTCAGTTCCTATATGGGGCGGGAAGAAAGAAGAGTTCAGGGACTGGACTACACTCCTAAATGATCGCAAGAGTCAGTTTTCGCGTGTAAAGGCATTTAAATATCGTGTAGTTGTAATGACATTTTCGTCAAATAGATAGCTCTCTTAGTCTGGAGACTTGCCGTCAGTACGAAGCCTTCCAGAAGCCACGCAAAAAGGGGAAAACACAGCACTTATTTCTGCCGTGCGCCCACGGTATAGCTAGCAGTTGAAACCGCTGAAAACATGACGGCGCTAAATGTCGATACTTGCGGCTAAATGCAGGAATCGATCCGACTTCTCATCAGGCGAGTGAACAATGGACTCTCTTAGCACTTCGTTTGGAATACCGCTGAGACAACTGTTAAGTATAGTTATCAATCGCCTGGTTCTAGAAAAGATCGATCTTCGTACAAAGTTAGAAATATATCTGCAAATCGAAGGGAAAGACGATAATGGGCTTTTGAATTGACCTCGAAGTAACAGTTTCACGTAAAGAATCAGATAAGCAGTTTTATTCCGATGTAAGACTTCAATAAGCCGCAGCTTGGCGCAAAACTTGAAAATCGATGCCTATATAAATTAGTTCAAGTCATATTTTGGTCGGATCGATTCCTGTTATTAGCGACGTAAGGGTCAAAGGTTATATACAGGAATTGATCCGACTTCACACTGGACGAGAAAACAATGGATGAAATGAACTTGTATTTATCTACAGTGCCTTGTGCATGAATTATGACTTTTGGAAAGATCAAGAAGTGCATACAAATTTGGCGCGCTTTTCCCGCTTCAGCTTAGTATCCACGCTTAGATTGCGTAATATTGCGTGACTAAAATTTCCGCCCCGTTTTAAAACAAGTATAAAATTGTTATATTTATTCGTTTACTTTTAAAGTGCGTACTTAAACGATACATGGCAAAAATGTATTCCATACTTCCTTTGCAAGTACTTTTATTTAGTGGTTACATTTCCCTAAATGGACCGTCACGCACCCGTCGGCTTTATATCTGTTTCAACATCTGTTTATATATATCGGAAGCATGCATAACATTACACACTTGTCTCTGGATATGTTAGCTGAGCTCATTCGCGATACTGTCTGCAAAATAGTACACTGTTCTCTCGTTCAATGCGAAGTCGGATCGATTCCTGTATATAGTCTTTTTCCCCCATCGTCGCTAATAATAGGAATCGATCCGACAAAAATATGACTTATTACCCCGGGGGAGGTACTCGATATATCTCTGGGTGGGGAGGTGCGGCCCGGCCCCTCATACCCTGACCCTGTTTAAGACAAATATTGCTGATTTCCCTACCCTGTTTAAGACAGAATTCCGATTTTTGATACCCTGTTTAAGACATAGATTAAAAGTTGCGGTTACAAATTGTGTGGCTTTCTTGTTGTGTAATAAATGGAAATTTAATGTGCCTGGTATCGATGCCAAAGTCAATGGAAGTCAATATTAATTTACAAGAGCTTGTAAAAATTTTGCTGTTTATCGTCCAAGAAAAGATATCCCATTTAAGACAAAAATTGATAAATCGATACCCTGATTAAGACAAAAAATGATAAATTCGATACCTTGTTTAAGGCAAAAATCTCGAAAAACATACGCTGGCTGGCCGCACGTCCCCTGATAAGGGAGTACCCCCCCCCCCCCCGGGCTTGTTACAAGTGAAGATAAGTTTTCCGCCAAGCTGCGGCTTATTTACATGAGAATAACACCGTTTATCTAATTCTTTGCGTGAAATTGTTATTTCGAAGTTGATTCTAAAGCCCATTATCGTCTTTCCTTAATTTCGATCTGCAGATATATTTCTAATTTGTACGAAGTACTGGAAGCAGGCGATCGATCACTGATGTCTTAGCGGTATTCCGAACGACGCGCTAAAAGAGTCCATTGTTCACTCGTCCAATGAGAAGTCGGATCGATTCCTGTATTTAGCCGCAAGTAAATTAAAGTCGATTACGTTGCGTAGATTATGACTGTTTTGGCGGCAATTAACAGTAATCTTACCTTCATTTTTGATCCACATTATTTTCTGTGGAAGTTAAAAACTTCGAAGAGCCAAGGGGTAAGTTTCTTGCTTGAAACCAAACACAAAGTTTTACGATTTAAAAAAGTAGCATCAAAATTCTTGTCGCCAACGCTCAACTTTCAGGTCGCATTGGGGACTGGCTGGTCGTAATTTCGAAGGCCCCCAAAATATGGGGGGTCTTTGTTTTCAAGTTTTAGGGTCTAAGGGGGTCTTAGAGGCTTAGCCTGGGGTCAAAGGGGTCTTAGGGCCGGGGTCTTCGTTTTCAAGACACCCAATCGTAACATATTTTATGACATCAGTTTAAGTCATAAGCAAAAACATGTATTTGTGTTAGTGTCGATCGGCAGGAGAGTTTCGCAAAGCGTGTTCTGTGCGTTGGTCTATTCTTGCAATGATAGGATTAATAGCTCTCAAGTACTCTCAAGTGTTTGACAAAGGTAAATTTAAAAAAATGGGCTTCTGGTAGTTATGTTCTCAAACGTCTAGAAAACTGCCACTGCGCTTTTCCGTTAGTGTAATGCCTACTTACGAGGATAGGATATTTTAATTGAGTGCAACTTACCTAGAATTCATTATTTCCAGGCGCTCAATGAGTCCTGTGGAATTCAGCGACGAAGAAATGACAGCATTTCGTAAAAACACGCCCTCTAAACAGCTTGGTTTTTAATAACTAATAGCTCTGTTCTTCAAAAACACTGAAATGACGAGGAAGAAGAAAAAATGTTGCTTATCGTGGCCAAATAAAACGTAAAAAATATCCGGTCGGTTGCGAAACAATGGCATTTTACTTACTGAGAGAACGATTACGCCATATTGAAAATTGATTTTGCCGCTCAGCTCGCTTTTTTACCGGATGTGACGTCATTTTTTGTTGGATGATCTAGATACTTTGATCTAGATACACAAAAAGTGCCACGCGTGCCCCTTGTTTTTGGAGCACGCTCTCTCAAAATTAGATACGTTTGTATGGATTTTGAACCATATTTCAAGGTCCACAACTTGGTCTCTGTTCACCCTGAAAACATCATACTTGGCCAAATGATCAATCTCAACATGATCTTTCATTTATCGTTTGATTAAAATTTGAAACTCGCCCCAGTTCCATGCTGAATTTCGGAACGGCCAATGCCATACCGTGTTTACGTGACGTCATCCCGTCCGACTAGAAATTGGCGGGAACGACAAAAACCTGCAACAGGCTTAGCATCCTTTACAAGGTCGGCAAAATCTTTTCTTTTTCAAGCGATTATCTATTTCATCATCTTCAATGCTATCATTTTGGAGTTTGAGGCATGTTTGGCTCATAACAATATGGCTAAAGAGCAGCCATAACCCAGAGTGGTAGATAAAATGCTTGTAGGAAGCCTATTGGACAAAATCTCTCGGACGGAATGACGTCACGAAAATGCGGCCTGACTGCTGAGTACTTTTCAAAATGGCGCAACGATGTTCGAAGTGTGAACGAGTTTCGTATTGAGACTCCTAAAAACCTACACTTTTAAGGCTAAACTTGGTGCAAGGTTTTTATTAGCGTTGGCAAAAAAAATATTTGTTTCTTGGAGTTAAGAAATACTACGCGATTCCCAATATTGTTTGGGCTTTGATGTAGACGAAACTTCTTCAGGGTTAGAGTACACCAATTCAACAAAAGACACAGCATAATCTGCTGTAACCTGCAAAGCTAGTTTAGGCGATGATCTCGAATGACTGAATGCTTGACAGTGAGAAACTGACAGTGAGAAATTAGAGTTGTTATAGAATTTCATCGACATAACATATGATATCGCTAGGCCTTACATAAATGCCTTGAGACAATGGGCTCCTGCTTGAGACTTCTACGATATGTCCAATATGTCCTATGTCCGGCAAAATTTTAGTCTGCCGTAAAATTTGCTATAAAACGTCTTGAGTATGCTTTGTAACGGTAGGTTTTTCCTATCTGAGCGTACGAGGAACGGGTGAGCAATAAATGCGCGATAAAAAGACAACTGTAATGATACTTGTGGGGAAAATTAGACTCAAAGGAGTACTCGCTGGCAAGGAAGAGCCGCTACACTCTTGGGTACCGAGATCCGTCACGACTGGACAGACAGCAACAGCAACAAGTCAACTTGGTTCCGAAAGCACTTTATTCCAACTTCGTTTGTGATCAGCGAAGTAACAGGGATGCACTCATCAATATAATCGTTGATGAAATCCAATATGCAATCAAAGAACTTAACAAATGCGGCTGCTTATATACGATTTGTACAGGCGTCTATTGTTAACAGCCATGCTAACACTAAGATGTGAAAAGCAATTACCGACAACACATAAAGTACTTTGAGGAAAGCGCAACCTATTACTGACAAATTCAAACTGGACTCCAGAGTTTTATTGTTTTGGTGTTCGTTATGCATCGGGGAAAATCCCAGCTAAAATTGCACTAAATTAAAGATTAACGAGTGAAATCAAACTAGTGAATAGCTAATAAATTATGAAGTGTTAACTAGCACTCTCCTGCCGCTCGATCGCACCTTTTACAAATTAAATATATAAATATTAATTAAAGAACTAGATGTGTCAGCAACTGTATTCACGCTTAAAACTCGATGAGTCAGCAACCAACAGGTTGTTAATTACTCCTATTGAAAGTAACAGCGGCGATGAGTTTGGCGCAGGTTGTATATAATAAATTAATCGAAAAACCAAATTAACTACCGACAAAATATAACTCGCTGACTTTTAGAAATGCGACAACCGCGGAACTCGTTTACTTTTAAAAGCAATTAAACACCGGTAAATTAACCAAAGCAACAGTTATTAAATAACAAAACACTTTCGGAAATAAAAAGAGCAATCTATTATTTAAACGCACGCGTCTTGTACTATGAGAACGACAAGAACAATATTTGAGTCAATAAATAGTTTTTCGGCTTATTAACTGCTGTTGGCTTTTACAGAGCGTTTTAAAAAATAACTAACATGCTAAATACGATCGCTGTAATTACGATAAGTAAAATTTCAACAAAGAAAAGCGATTCCCAGAAAAAGCTTATAATAAGATCAAGATAACATTCTAGGTTTCAGCGAATATTTAAAGCTAAATATGATAAATACGAAACTATACTCATTGCCAGAAATTGCGGACATTTGAGCCCGCGCAAAAGCAGCGGCCAATTAATTACTTTATGCTAATGGCAACATGGCGTCTTCGAGAAAATCCCCCGTGGTTCACTAAAAACAACTTAATTCGTTTTCCCCCGTCGTTTTATACGTCACTCCCATCCGCTAAAGAAATAGGGAAAGATTTGTTGATGTGGAGAGGATTATTACCAGGCGAAAATGTGGACTGAAGGGCTATGATTACTTCAGTTGAGAAGGAAAGGAACTCGAAACATACAGAATACTTCAATTCAGTAACTACTTGTTGTCTTAGGGAATTAAAGAATACTCAGAAGACTTACCGAGCCACATTTTCACTAGGTAATAATTTTCTCCACATCACAAAATCTTCCATATTTCTTGAGCGGATGACAGTGTCGTACAAAACGACAAACGAAAACGAATGTCACGTTTGTCACGCCATGTGGTCATACATGAACTTGTAATTTTAGCGCTGACTGAAAGGACAGTGGTCATCCGTCTCCCCAGCCTTCAACAGAGATAGAAGGCTTGGTTTCTTAGGTTTCTTTTGATACCAAACATGCCGGAATTTTCTGAAAAAATGCCAGTTTTTGCCCAAGAATACGACGTGTAGGTCTCGGATCAACACAGATGAGACGCTCGCGTGACATTTGATATCTTTGCTTTCGGTAGACCTGGTTTGCGCTTCTCTGAACTCTTTATGAAGGCAATTAGCAGGGCGAAGAAATCAGCAGCGAAGGTGAAAATTGGTCAAATAGTACACCATACGGTGCTTTTCCTCAAACGATCGCGGCAATTGGGATATCCCGCTTATGTAATCTGCTGTGGCGGATCAAAATCTGTTTGGGATGCATTCAAGCCTCCGTAATATAGAGCATTGTATGAGCCAATCTTCGAAAACAAACATCGATGAAAAGCAGGGCCAGTAACATTTTTTGATGAAAAGCAACTAATCAGAATAGCAGAGGAAACTTTCAAGAACTCAGCCCGATCGCGGCACTTGTTCCCGGTAAGCCAGAACTTGCTCTATTTTATTTTGTTTTATTTCTGCCATACATTTCCTTTGAGCGTTTGGCGGCCATATTTCTAAGAAACCCCGCGCGTGCGCCGTTGCGATGTCCGCGATTTCTGGCCATGTTGAACATAATTCTCATAAAACGAGTGGAGAAGCGACTCCTATGAAAGGCTCGAGGCAACAATGATCACTAAATGGCTAAGCGGAAAATGGCAAAAATATGAATGAACAAAGACAGGTAACTAAACCTAAATACGATTATTGATCTTATGCTTACGACCGTTTTTTCCTCGTAACATTCCTGCGGCCTAGCTTAAAGCCGTCCTCGGCGATGCGTGAAGGTTACGAAAGGACTTCCTTCGCCAGATGGTGGTCATTTACAATTTAAAAAGACTTAAGCTTTAGGGTTGTACTTGAGTTATTGTGTTGCTGCTATCTGGCTAATGCCGCTTTATTACAACTGTTTTCTAAGGGATTTGAGATAAATTACTTAAAATTTCACCCGTTGAATTGGTTTTAAACTTCTACGTAAACGTCTTGTTCAAAAAGGTTAGGAAATTAACTGCGACCTCCAGAAAATGGTCTACACAGCTAAGTCGAGAGAGCGATGTCGCACTTTGCACTGACCCGATTCTTACGCTTGTAACAAGAAACAATTAATATGATAAACGAGGCAAAAACAACCCCAGCAGAAACTCCCACAGCGATTTTCCACTCTATGCAGTCTTCCGTCGACTTGCGGCGGTCAGCTACCCTTGAATCTGGACATCGCCCTAAAGAGGTACTTTCCGTTGCCCCATCGTCAGGAGATTTTCCTAAAATCAAATAAATGAGTTTAGTTCACAACTGCATTTTCACATAGTCAGCAAACCCGGGCTATCAAATTCGGGTACGTCAGAGTACAAGGTGCAAAGTTGAAAAATTCACTTAGCGAGAGAAATTATTTCCCTAAGTAATGTTATAGAGCAGTACATTCTCGCGATTGTGTGTGTCGAATTCGGATGCACTTGGGAAGTTTGGAGTGCACTCAAGAAGCTAGAATTGCTCTTTGCTACGCCTAGAGCAACTCTTACGCTTTTTTCGTCCCCAGTTCATCAGCGCTCGATAATCATGTTTAAACATGCACGTTTGAACAATCTTGCCTAGTTCCAGCTTCGGTGATTTTCGCTGCAGCCAACAGTTCCTAATCAACGAATGAATTTACCGTGAAAGCCTGGACGAAAGTCGAGCAGCAACTTGAAAAGCTTTAATTTCTATCCTCGAGCCAACTCAGTCACGATTATCGCCATCGCATTATGTTAAGGTTGCTGTTGGTTTTATTTGGACTTTAATATTTTGACTGCATAGACAGAGCATGTATCAGCTGATCACAAAAACTAAGAGAAAGCAGTCCAATTATCAGTAAGAAACGATTCACATACCATCTTTGTCGACGCCCTCAAAGTCATAACCAAATGAAGAAGACTCTGAGAACAGCTCTTCATTAGTATACACTGGGAACATGGGCACGATGACGTCACCTCTGTTATGACCAATGGGAGCTTCCGTGGCGGAGAGAGCAGAGGCGTCCTTCTGGAACTTTCGAAGCCATTTTTCAAAGATTCGATCAACGAAGCAATGGTGAAGTAGAAAGATTGGGTCATTGGACGATGCCTCGACTGTACCCATTGCGCCTCCTAGCGCGATGTGAACTATGTTGTGTACAGTAGAAAACCCGGGCGCCAAACGATATCCACTGGTGGTGTTGGCGTAGCCTTCAAGAAGGTTTCTGAAACTGCAACTCGACTCTCTGCTAAAGGGTGGAAGGTCGAACGTTTCAAAGCCCAGAACGAACTCAACTTCTTTCTTGGTAGGAAAGACCGCCGGGTGGAACCCGTTGAACTGTTTGTTTTGACCATGAGAGCGTTTCAACTTGCCCGTGCTGACGCTGGGATCGCAGAGTTTCGTATCGTCCGTGACATTTGTTCCGCCGGGGTAACATATCGTTGTCCATTCCGCAAAATATTTGCCTACAACGTCGCCGTTTGAAGAAACATTGCCCAGTAACTTATCAGAACAAATTTCACATTTTTCACTCGCGGTCCAATCCCAAAATGGGATTGTGTAATTTAGGTCGCCAGATAGATCTTGCAAAGCTCTTTCCCAAGCGAGCAAGTACAAGCGATGCCAGGTGGGGAAGCCTTGGCCTCGATGACCGAAATCCATGAATGGCATCTTCGTTTTATCAGGCAAGACCGTGTTTCTGTTTGTCGAGTAGTAGTGCAGCCAAACGAAATACTCATGGATGGACACGTTTCTGAACAAAACGGCAGGATCACTTCTATTGTTGATCGTCTCTTGTATGGCTTGGTTGAAGGCCGTTGTGAGCATATGATCGCTTTTTACAAATCTGGACATGTTCATGTACATCATGAACTTGTCCTGCTCTTCAGGCGACAGGTTGGCAAAGCTCTTACGTATCAGAACTTTGCGCTGGTTGCATTCTTTGCCATGGTAACCGTACTTGCATTTGGAGCAGTCATAACCAGCGTAGTTAGCCCTGCATTTACAACTTCTTTCAAAAACTCCTTTTGGCCAGTTATGGCGATCATCCAGCACGTGCTTTATGTTAAAGTGGTCGTACGTAGGGCTCCACTCTCGAACTATTATTTCTCCACAGTCCCCTCTGCTTCCGTCCTTGCCACATGCCTCTTTAAAACCGGGGGAACTGGACAACATTCTTTCTTCGTAAGGCTTTCACTATTCACACACGCCCTGGGAAACTGGCCTTTAACGAGATTCATGACCAAAACTGTCATCAATGCGATGATTCCAACAGTAACACAGCCCATGTTTGTCATCTAAAAAAGCAAGGCAGGAAATCACTGAGATATTTGGACCAACACAAAATTAGAACTAGACGCCTTGCTGCGTGTACCCAGGCAGTCGTTATACTGAGAAGCACTAGCTATATTTTGCAATTGAGCTAAATGCTCTGCATTTGAAGTCGTACGAAATACAATCGAATCGATGTGCTCAAGCTACTCTGTCTTTGATTGATTTCTTGGAATCGATTAATAGCTTATTACTCGTTTGCGGACCTTTAGCACGTAAAATGAGTTAAGATCGTTATATCAGCCTAAAAACAAGAGAGACATTTTGAATTTCAGAGTTATGGCGGTGCGTGAAGTAGAGCTATGAACGCGTTTGTCGAAAAACATATAGGTACTTATTCCGTGATCATGATTTTTAGCCTAGTCAGAAGTTCAACTATTAGGAAAAGTGCTTATGTAAACGCTTGCTTGTTCAGTACAGATGATCAGTACGTCGCCTAGATAGCCTTAGTAAGTTCCAGATGTACCGCGGATGTACACCAACAAGGCGGTTCCATACTGGGCTCTGCAAATTTGTTTGGGAAAACGCACAGACATAAAAATTAGGGAAGTGTAATCTTTATTAATCTCCTATAACACTGCAATTTCTTGACTTTGATCAATGAATGGTTTTCGAATAATTTTTTTTCCCATTCCGTCAGGATTGCGTGACAGTGCAATCCAAGAATTGTTTTGCCGGGGTCAACATGCATTGGTTTCTTTCACCTTAAATGAAAAATAATTCGCTACATTGGTCTCATTCCTAATAAGATATATAACTCTGTTACAAGAAAATAACGAGAGAATGTCGTTTAGTTGGAGATTTTAACTTTATTATACTTCACGAAGTTCCTTAGAACGTTTAACTTGGGTGTACTCGAACAGATAAATTCGTAAACAACAGAAACAAATTCTCTGACCTTTCTGCTCTCTTTGCTCAGACGTTATGAGTTCGTGCTGGGTTCCTACTTGGTTCGCGATCACGTCTAAAATACGATTACGCTTCTGAAGTGGCTTTTTATCAAGTTGAAGACTTGATAGCCCCGGTTGATAACTTCTTTGGTATAGCATGATTCTTGATAAATTCACTCAAAATGTTCACTCGAAAATTGATCTCCCTTTTAAAAGCCTTACACACCGACCCGTTCCGAAAACGCTTAATGATCTTTAGTGTTGGTCTACAGCGAACGGTGTGTTCTTTTGTGTGTGATTTCATCGCCCTAAAAATCATGGAATCCGAGATAGCTTTTCACGACGACAACTTCTATGGATTTCCATGTGCCGTACGAATGCACAAGTGATGCATGCGCTCTAGAGACCAGACGGCGATTTGTGACTGAACGAGGGAAAAAAAAAAAAGAAAAGGAAAAAAAGAAAGCCGAAACCTAAACCCAGGCCTCACTGCCTGGGTAATAATCGTATCTGATCAATCAAAACCCATCAAAATATAGCAATGAACCAATCAGAACAAACTCTGACAGCTGGGTTGGAAACGCCTAGCCTTCAAGAATAACGATTCCCCACGAATCTCACGAAGGGAAAAATAAATCAGGACCAATTATACTCAAAGATCCATGGGCAGGTTTATTGTCTCAATGGCTCCTTCTCAACTGGTTAAACACAACTGGCTTGGTACTTCTCTCGACTGGTTTACAAGGTCAATTGTTCTCTTTCGAAGGGAACATTCAATGCGCTAAAAAAGGTATTACGTCTGGCTTCAGCCATGGAATGCGCTGACGGTGATATTAAAATAAGATCGTGTTTACTTCGCCAGAAACAATGGTGGAATTTTGTCGAAAAAAAAAACCTCAGCGCTCGTCAAAAACCCTTTTAACATATGTAAATTTATATTCGTTTGAAAGGTCAAGGTATAAAAAAAATCTCCGATTAATTACAAATCGCGCCAGACCAACACTATGCAAAGAATGTAATCATTGATTCACGCAACTTTTACTGTTCTCTTTCACTATGTGACAAATAAGAGCGATCGTAATAACATATACCCTGGTCCCAGAGGTTTTTCTTTATTTTTCACTGCATGCAGTGAAAAATAAAGAAAAACCTCTGGGACCAGGGTAAATAACATAGTTTGTGTTGATGAAGTGATGTGGCGTGTACAGTAATCCATGAATCATCAAGGAC
>JAHPZR010029803.1:0-12539 GCA_019787425.1 Platygyra sinensis | reverse complement strand
TTTCGTTTTCCAGATTTGTACAGATCAGCACACATGGCACAGTCCTTATTTACAGCTGTACAACAACAGATCGAAGACAAAACCTGGTTACAAGGCTGCAAGTGGTTTCTTTCGGTGAAATCAAAGTTTCAGTATTTTGAGAGAACATATTGACCCTCTTCATGAATGGCTGTCAATCGTGAATGAGAAGTATTGAGAAGTGGAGTTTTCTAAATTATATCAGAATCTTAGCTTATTAACATAACCCTGACTATAACCTCGTTTTTAAGTTGATAAATCAAAAGAATTTTTACTCTTAAACGAGTTTAGTGAGGCTAATTTAGCTATTGGCAGCCATTGTGCACAGTACATGTGTCAAGAAGGTTCAGTTTTAAGATACCCTTGGCTATTTAGAGTGCAAGCGGGAACCGATGTTTTACGTTCAATTATCGTCCATTATCGTCAATTAAATCACCGTCAATCAGAGCTGATTTTCCGTGATCTCTCGCTTTATTCGGTTAGTAAAGCATCTCCCACACGCTATTCCCATAGCAACGAGTTGTCTGGAAAGTGAAAGTTTAGCTCTTTAACAGTTGCCGTGAAAGCGGCGTTACATTCAGTGATAAAGACTTCTACCAAGAGATCTAACTATTTCTAAAAAAAAAGGTCTATGAATTTAATCAAGTCAGAATATGAATTATTTTTTTTTGAAACACCCGAATTTTGATCTGACCAAGACACTTAGCTAAAGATAGCTATACAGATAGTTAGTTACACTATTTCAGTAAACGGGTCGGTAGAAGGTCGATGAGTGGGCATCATCTTTTTTAATTAAAGAAACCTAGAATTTTACCTTTGAAGCCAATTAAATAAGGTTACCGAGACAAATTGCAAAGAGACAAAAAGGCGTTGTCCGCTAGTACTTTTTCCCTATATTAACCATCTAACGCAGCTGCATGTGAACCCATTCACTCGGTCGGTGCAAGTTCCACCGTTCAGACAAGCATTACTAGCGTACTCATCGATGTCTGATTCGAAATGAAAATAATAGGAAACAAGAAATCAACAAAAAATAAGCATATCCGATTACTTTGGGATCCTGGTGTTTCCGTGACGAATGGTTACTCAAAAGCATGTTTTGCTCTCTTTAGAAGTAACTACAGTATTGTCACCTTTTTAAACGGTTTGGTAACGCCTCATGTAAAGTCTCATGTTGGATCCTCCATGTTGCCATATTTAACATAATGACTGAGCGGGTCTGTTTCCACGTTCAGTTCTGGTTTGAGCTTGAATAACGCCTTCTTAAAAAGACATTCGATTCAACTTTGCTGGTACGTTGTATATTTCGTGTGTGCTTGAAACTGTTCCAAGAGTCGCTCACGGTGGTATCCGAGCATTTGTTTCATCTGATAGTGTTTGAAAATTGAAAAAAAAAACAAAACAAAACAAAACCGACTTTCATTTGTGTTCATGTCCACGCTCACATGCGGGTGTTCCCGAATATATATCCCAAATAACCTGTATTCTCGGTTTTCACGTGACATCAGAAAAAAACGAAAATTAAACTTTTTGAGTTTTTATCTTCATCAGGTAAAAGTCATTTTTAAACAAATATCTGCTCGCCTGTCTTCTCTCGGTAGACTACCTTGTTTTGAAAGTAGAACTCTGAGTTTTTCCACAATATGCGCGACATTGCCATTGTTTCTTGGTAACATGTTACATGCACGAAAATATCGATTCGCCTTATGGTTTCGAGTTCTGAGTGACCAATATGTTAAGAGAAGTGCCTATGCGAATGTTTTCAAGGTTGAAAGAGAAAAAAACATTTTGAGAGAGCCAAAGTCAACTTCAGATGTTTCCATTGGTTTCCGGCCGCCATGCATGTTGGAGTCCCTCAGAGGGGCTCCAGCATGGCGTCTTCATACTAAACACTATAATTTCTGTGATACCCTTTGTCAAATAACTCCAGTGAGGAATATCGTTTATGCTCGAAACTTCGGCACGTTGTTTACTACTACTTCTACGATATTTGAATTTCCTGACTCAATTCATTGAATAGTAAGCGATTTTATATTTTCACTTGCGTGATAATTATAAGCTTACTTGCGTGGCCTGAAAACCACCAATAGCAGGTTCCAGTTGAACGATGGAGGGCTTTAAGCTTCCGAATTACACGCACAAGTTTGATGACCTTATAACTGGCTGTAATTGAGAGTATAACTGGTAACCAAGCTCCGGATGGTATTTTTTTTTGTCATAAACAGTTTTCCGACTCAGCTTGGGTCACATGTATGACCGCAGACCGAATGGACTCTACCCAGGCCTGTTACTCACTACACTGTGCTTTTCGTTACAAAAAGCTAGAACGTTACCTGTTTCACAATATTTCCCTGTGTATCCCTTGGCACACACGCACACATAACTGCTCTTCTCGTAATGTGCAGCACAGGTTCCATTGTTCTGACAAGGCCAACCATGCATGGAGACTGAAAAAGAAAGGAAAATGTTCTCCCTGCACCGAGCAATTATACCAAGTCGCTCTGTAGAGTCTGTTGTAAATATTAATAACTTTCCCTGATATTTAGTGTTTGCGTGGCTGGTAGCAATCCAACAGTTAATGTCAGAGCCTCAATTCATCAAATTTAAAATTTTTAGGCGCATAATTTTCGTCCAAAATCTCCAAAGAAACAGGCAATCTCATTTCGGTAAGAAGTGTTCCTGTGTTTGATATTCCTATTATTGCTTTTAGGTGCAACAATGAGCTGTAGTGACATCAGCTGTTCCGTGTAAAGAGGGAATCCGCCAGAAATGAACAATAAATCCTCCCGAAAGACTGTTGTGGTTATCCAAACCCAGCAATGTTGACCCGTTGAAGCTTTCAGAAGTGAAAGATAGCAACTTTCGAGAAATTATGTGACATTTATTCTCGGTTTTCACCAGTCATGTGACCAAAACTAAAAGTCGTAATCATTCAATGAATAAAGTCAAGACGCCATGTTTGTGCCCTTCGGAGGGGCACAAGCATGGCGGCCGAGAGTAACAAAAACATCTGTCATTGCGCGGCTGTTGAAAATGATTACTCTAGAGCTCCGGCACATTAAAATAAATGCATCTTCTCGTGCAAGCACCGTTTAGTTAACAAAACTAAAGCGATATCCCATCTTTTGACCTACACAACAGCCTTCTCGGGAAGCCATTTCCATGTAAAGCAACACAAAAACTTGGAAATTCAAACGTTGTTTATTACAAAACGAAGAGCCCTGTCGAGCTAAAACATCAAGTTCCACACAGGATATTTTATCTAATGAAACTAAAACCTCAGCAGTAAAGAAAGTTATTAATTTTGGAATATGACTAGGTCACATGAAAACCAAGAATGTTAGAATATCAACAAAGTTACCACCTGTCCCGTCATAGCCTATGGCTATGTAATTAAGCATTAAGTGTTCCTGACACTTTATTAATTAATCGAATGTTTTATATCTCGAGATACTACTGAACGTTTTTGAAAGTGACATTTCAGTTGTACTGTTCAAAATAAAGGAGCTCCGAGTTCTTCAGTTTTTTTTTTCTTTTTTTCTTTTTTCTCTTTTATATTTACTGATCGGGCTAAGTTGTTTCAGCAATTTGTCCGACTAAAACACAGGACTTAAAATAAAACGGTGAAAGATGACAAAAAGAAGAAAATAAATAGGTTCATTTTTTTAAAGCTAATTTTTCACTTACCGCGAAGCTATAATGATGATGAAACTGGCTTGCGACGAGTTTGTTTGAATTGCTGTAAATGTCGGAAGGGAGCAGCTCACATAAGATTTTTCCGTTCAAGATATCGGAGAATGCAGCCAGGTACGTTAAAGGAGAAACATGACGGTATGTTAACACAAGCAAACCCACACTCGCTGCTTTTGAGAACATAATCTGAACTAATGTTGGTGATGTTGAGGTAGGAGAATTTGTGAGCCTTAAAATTGGCGCAAGCCATTCCCCTCTCTGTGCTTCGGCTGAGAGCTTTACCACCAATATCAATGACTACAATTGTAGAGATAAAAAGGTAAAGAAATTAACATGTAGTTATGAAAACCGGAAGAGACAGAAACGGACAGTCATTAAAGTTATGTGTTGAAGCTACAAAAAGAGGAAAATTTACCCTTAGAACCATTTGAAGAAGACACAAGTATCACCCATAAAAGCATATAGTTGCTTAGTTCAAAAATTCGGATGAGTACCATTTTCTATTCCGATGCAAACCAATGTCTGAAAATTAAGACCGACAAGTTTTAAGCATCTTTATATCGAGTTACGAGGCAGTACACCACAATCTTATTGGCTTATGCTTTCAACAGTCGTTAAGAGATAAATTGTAACAACGGATTCACAATTACTTTATGAGCTCGATTTTTCTATCGCGTAGTGGTGGTTAACGAAGGTGCAGCTATTGTCTGCTCCATCTTATGCATAGAAATCGAGAGCAAATATGGTTTTTCAATATGCTAGTCGGTCAAAACGTATCAGACAGGTTTACGCTTTTTTTAATGAAATAATGATATAAATAGATCACATCACGCAGATAATAATTGAAAATTGTAGCTGCCGTTTCTGAAATATTGGATCCACCATCGTGGATTCGACTATTTTTACTATTTTAAGGTAAGAATTAACGTACAGAAATAAGCACAAAATCAAGCCACAATGCTTGAATTTCTGCAACACTACATAATTATCTCAAAAATTTCCTTTTTCCAAACGCTCATAAAATTTGACGGTTGCCATGGCAACGTTAAAATTGACATAACAAAACGTCCGCAGATAATAGCGAAGCGCGCGAGTGACGTCATGACTCAGACAAGACTCAGACAAACAAACTGGAATGGTGGATGATTTTGAAGATTTCTTTAAGGGCAAAAGCCGGTGTTCCTAAAACACTTCTGAAACAAAAATTTCGCTTACATTCCCTTTATTTCGCTCAGAACAAGCTTATGTCGACTGACTCTCACGGGGAATTCAGTGATTTGCAATCTATTTTTAGACTTCGCGCGCTTCGCTATTGAGGAGCAGCTGCTGAAAGTTGGAGCCCCATGAAGTAAATTATCTTTTCAAATTTTCAAAAACCCTTAGGCAAGTGGTACCTCCTTTTACCTCCCAGGGCGGCTCTTTTTGTTATCGAATTGTGAAAAGCATATCGAGCTAAAATTGCAACTTCTGACAAAGTGTAAGAAAAAATTGTCTAGGGGACATGGGTTCGCAGCCACCTTAAATTTTTCAAAATTTGAAATTTAGCAGAAGGTCACAGACGTTTTCGCATACGCCAAACTTGACCGATCACAGGTGGCCGAAAGTGATATGTAAGAGCGCTTGTATCACAGGTTCGGAGAAAACTACAGTGGAACCTCGATTTAACGAAGTCCTCGATATAACGAACGATACTCTACGTCCCGGCCAAAATTACAGTAAAATGTATGGAATAGAACCTCGATATAACGAATTCTTCGATATAACGAACATAATCCGGAAGCCAAAACGGAGAAAATTATCAATTTACCTGTTAATTAACATCGTCCAAGCAACAAATGTTATTGCGGTTTTTATTTCCAGTTTGTTTGATGTAAAGAAAAAGTCTAAGCTCGTAGAAACACCAAATAAATAGGTTTCATCCTGCCAAGGAAACGAATTAATTAATAATTGATCAGTTTCATTATGCCATTTTACTTACTAGTTAATTAGTTGATTGATTTATTTGTATATATAGTATTAATTATCTCTTTATTCTGAAAAGCCCATTTGGGACGAATAAAGTATGTATGTATGTAATTTAAAAAGGAACTTTATTTTCTACATTGCTAACAAAAACATTATGCTTAATGCTCCTTGCCCGCTGGCAGCATGTAATTGGCTATAAATGCACATTTCAGGTGACCATTAAGCAAGTATTTTAATCCGCAATACCCGCCTATCAAAGCATAAGCCAATAAGATTGTGGTGTACTGCCTCGTAACTCGATATAAAGATGCTTAAAACTTGTCGGTCTTAATTTTCAGACATTGGTTTGCATCGGAATAGAAAATGGTACTCATCCGAATTTTTGAACTAAGCAACTATATGCTTTTATGGGTGATACTTGTGTCTTCTTCAAATGGTTCTAAGGGTAAATTTTCCTCTTTTTGTAGCTTCAACACATAACTTTAATGACTGTCCGTTTCTGTCTCTTCCGGTTTTCATAACTACATGTTAATTTCTTTACCTTTTTATCTCTACAATTGTAGTCATTGATATTGGTGGTAAAGCTCTCAGCCGAAGCACAGAGAGGGGAATGGCTTGCGCCAATTTTAAGGCTCACAAATTCTCCTACCTCAACATCACCAACATTAGTTCAGATTATGTTCTCAAAAGCAGCGAGTGTGGGTTTGCTTGTGTTAACATACCGTCATGTTTCTCCTTTAACGTACCTGGCTGCATTCTCCGATATCTTGAACGGAAAAATCTTATGTGAGCTGCTCCCTTCCGACATTTACAGCAATTCAAACAAACTCGTCGCAAGCCAGTTTCATCATCATTATAGCTTCGCGGTAAGTGAAAAATTAGCTTTAAAAAAATGAACCTATTTATTTTCTTCTTTTTGTCATCTTTCACCGTTTTATTTTAAGTCCTGTGTTTTAGTCGGACAAATTGCTGAAACAACTTAGCCCGATCAGTAAATATAAAAGAGAAAAAAGAAAAAAAGAAAAAAAAAACTGAAGAACTCGGAGCTCCTTTATTTTGAACAGTACAACTGAAATGTCACTTTCAAAAACGTTCAGTAGTATCTCGAGATATAAAACATTCGATTAATTAATAAAGTGTCAGGAACACTTAATGCTTAATTACATAGCCATAGGCTATGACGGGACAGGTGGTAACTTTGTTGATATTCTAACATTCTTGGTTTTCATGTGACCTAGTCATATTCCAAAATTAATAACTTTCTTTACTGCTGAGGTTTTAGTTTCATTAGATAAAATATCCTGTGTGGAACTTGATGTTTTAGCTCGACAGGGCTCTTCGTTTTGTAATAAACAACGTTTGAATTTCCAAGTTTTTGTGTTGCTTTACATGGAAATGGCTTCCCGAGAAGGCTGTTGTGTAGGTCAAAAGATGGGATATCGCTTTAGTTTTGTTAACTAAACGGTGCTTGCACGAGAAGATGCATTTATTTTAATGTGCCGGAGCTCTAGAGTAATCATTTTCAACAGCCGCGCAATGACAGATGTTTTTGTTACTCTCGGCCGCCATGCTTGTGCCCCTCCGAAGGGCACAAACATGGCGTCTTGACTTTATTCATTGAATGATTACGACTTTTAGTTTTGGTCACATGACTGGTGAAAACCGAGAATAAATGTCACATAATTTCTCGAAAGTTGCTATCTTTCACTTCTGAAAGCTTCAACGGGTCAACATTGCTGGGTTTGGATAACCACAACAGTCTTTCGGGAGGATTTATTGTTCATTTCTGGCGGATTCCCTCTTTACACGGAACAGCTGATGTCACTACAGCTCATTGTTGCACCTAAAAGCAATAATAGGAATATCAAACACAGGAACACTTCTTACCGAAATGAGATTGCCTGTTTCTTTGGAGATTTTGGACGAAAATTATGCGCCTAAAAATTTTAAATTTGATGAATTGAGGCTCTGACATTAACTGTTGGATTGCTACCAGCCACGCAAACACTAAATATCAGGGAAAGTTATTAATATTTACAACAGACTCTACAGAGCGACTTGGTATAATTGCTCGGTGCAGGGAGAACATTTTCCTTTCTTTTTCAGTCTCCATGCATGGTTGGCCTTGTCAGAACAATGGAACCTGTGCTGCACATTACGAGAAGAGCAGTTATGTGTGCGTGTGTGCCAAGGGATACACAGGGAAATATTGTGAAACAGGTAACGTTCTAGCTTTTTGTAACGAAAAGCACAGTGTAGTGAGTAACAGGCCTGGGTAGAGTCCATTCGGTCTGCGGTCATACATGTGACCCAAGCTGAGTCGGAAAACTGTTTATGACAAAAAAAAATACCATCCGGAGCTTGGTTACCAGTTATACTCTCAATTACAGCCAGTTATAAGGTCATCAAACTTGTGCGTGTAATTCGGAAGCTTAAAGCCCTCCATCGTTCAACTGGAACCTGCTATTGGTGGTTTTCAGGCCACGCAAGTAAGCTTATAATTATCACGCAAGTGAAAATATAAAATCGCTTACTATTCAATGAATTGAGTCAGGAAATTCAAATATCGTAGAAGTAGTAGTAAACAACGTGCCGAAGTTTCGAGCATAAACGATATTCCTCACTGGAGTTATTTGACAAAGGGTATCACAGAAATTATAGTGTTTAGTATGAAGACGCCATGCTGGAGCCCCTCTGAGGGACTCCAACATGCATGGCGGCCGGAAACCAATGGAAACATCTGAAGTTGACTTTGGCTCTCTCAAAATGTTTTTTTCTCTTTCAACCTTGAAAACATTCGCATAGGCACTTCTCTTAACATATTGGTCACTCAGAACTCGAAACCATAAGGCGAATCGATATTTTCGTGCATGTAACATGTTACCAAGAAACAATGGCAATGTCGCGCATATTGTGGAAAAACTCAGAGTTCTACTTTCAAAACAAGGTAGTCTACCGAGAGAAGACAGGCGAGCAGATATTTGTTTAAAAATGACTTTTACCTGATGAAGATAAAAACTCAAAAAGTTTAATTTTCGTTTTTTTCTGATGTCACGTGAAAACCGAGAATACAGGTTATTTGGGATATATATTCGGGAACACCCGCATGTGAGCGTGGACATGAACACAAATGAAAGTCGGTTTTGTTTTGTTTTGTTTTTTTTTTCAATTTTCAAACACTATCAGATGAAACAAATGCTCGGATACCACCGTGAGCGACTCTTGGAACAGTTTCAAGCACACACGAAATATACAACGTACCAGCAAAGTTGAATCGAATGTCTTTTTAAGAAGGCGTTATTCAAGCTCAAACCAGAACTGAACGTGGAAACAGACCCGCTCAGTCATTATGTTAAATATGGCAACATGGAGGATCCAACATGAGACTTTACATGAGGCGTTACCAAACCGTTTAAAAAGGTGACAATACTGTAGTTACTTCTAAAGAGAGCAAAACATGCTTTTGAGTAACCATTCGTCACGGAAACACCAGGATCCCAAAGTAATCGGATATGCTTATTTTTTGTTGATTTCTTGTTTCCTATTATTTTCATTTCGAATCAGACATCGATGAGTACGCTAGTAATGCTTGTCTGAACGGTGGAACTTGCACCGACCGAGTGAATGGGTTCACATGCAGCTGCGTTAGATGGTTAATATAGGGAAAAAGTACTAGCGGACAACGCCTTTTTGTCTCTTTGCAATTTGTCTCGGTAACCTTATTTAATTGGCTTCAAAGGTAAAATTCTAGGTTTCTTTAATTAAAAAAGATGATGCCCACTCATCGACCTTCTACCGACCCGTTTACTGAAATAGTGTAACTAACTATCTGTATAGCTATCTTTAGCTAAGTGTCTTGGTCAGATCAAAATTCGGGTGTTTCAAAAAAAAATAATTCATATTCTGACTTGATTAAATTCATAGACCTTTTTTTTTAGAAATAGTTAGATCTCTTGGTAGAAGTCTTTATCACTGAATGTAACGCCGCTTTCACGGCAACTGTTAAAGAGCTAAACTTTCACTTTCCAGACAACTCGTTGCTATGGGAATAGCGTGTGGGAGATGCTTTACTAACCGAATAAAGCGAGAGATCACGGAAAATCAGCTCTGATTGACGGTGATTTAATTGACGATAATGGACGATAATTGAACGTAAAACATCGGTTCCCGCTTGCACTCTAAATAGCCAAGGGTATCTTAAAACTGAACCTTCTTGACACATGTACTGTGCACAATGGCTGCCAATAGCTAAATTAGCCTCACTAAACTCGTTTAAGAGTAAAAATTCTTTTGATTTATCAACTCAAAAACGAGGTTATAGTCAGGGTTATGTTAATAAGCTAAGATTCTGATATAATTTAGAAAACTCCACTTCTCAATACTTCTCATTCACGATTGACAGCCATTCATGAAGAGGGTCAATATGTTCTCTCAAAATACTGAAACTTTGATTTCACCGAAAGAAACCACTTGCAGCCTTGTAACCAGGTTTTGTCTTCGATCTGTTGTTGTACAGCTGTAAATAAGGACTGTGCCATGTGTGCTGATCTGTACAAATCTGGAAAACGAAACAGTGGTGTATATACAATCAACCCTGATGGTTTAGGTGCCTTTGATGTTTTCTGTGACCAAACAACAGCCGGCGGAGGGTGGACAGTATTCCAGAAGAGAATGGACGGCTCGGTTGATTTCTACCGTGGTTGGGCTGAATACAAACGAGGGTTCGGTAATTTGACTGGCGAATTTTGGCTCGGACTTGACAAGATACACCGCATGACCAGCAGCTTTGGAGGATATATGCTGCGTGTTGACCTGGAAGACTTTGCAGGAAACATTGTCTACGCCGAGTACGCTTCGTTTGGAGTTGGAAGTCAGGGAACTAAGTACCAGCTGACTGCAGGAAATTACTCAGGTTAGCTATAAAACGGCATTTTACCAAAATTGCTGCTAATCTCGCCACCTGATTGGCTAATTTGCCGTTCTCGATAACAGTCCATATCACGCTTCTCGAGTCAAAATGTCGCGCAATGCCTTTTTCAGCTTGCATTGAAAGTCCTCGCCTTGGCCAAAATACACCCAGTTGGGGACTATATCAAACTTTTGTTCTTCTTCAAATATGTTCTCTATTAGGATATTCTTAGCAAACATCTGAAAAAAAATATATTGGGGGTCACCGCGGAGAAAAGGAGAATTTATTTCGCTCTCGAGCTTAGTTTGAGGGAAATCTCTGTCGTTTTGTAGGTGCACGCGCTAATGTGCGCTCGCTAATAACGCGAAAATCGTGCGCAGTAGGGATACGCAATGCGATACTAAGGAATTACCTTAAATGTGATCAAGATCGCAACTAAGGCGACATATTTTTGGTCAAATCAGACTTGACAGGAATAATAATACCGCCGATTTTCTATGGCCGCTTATCTGATGTGAACACGCACTTGGAACACTTTGACAATACTACAGATACGATATATACATTGCGGAAGGTAACTAGCTAATTCATCATATTGTATTTTAATTAACGTTGGTTTATTGCAAAAGAGGTACAATATGTCTTTCTTAGAAGGTGTCGAGTCGCCATTTTCCAGAATTAATCGGATTTGTCAAATTTTCCGCCACAATTTAAGTAGCTTTGATTCTTTTTGAGCGCGTCGTATTATAAGCTTTTAGAAATGACAAACTTTTTATTTTGACGTACCGTACCATTTGTATTTTGGCTTCATAACATTCAAGCCGAAGCGTTTGGGCAGAGTCAAAAGAAAGTAGAAAACTTGAATAAATTGATAGCTCTTTCATAGCTCTTTCCTTTCTACAATAGGTTTAGTACTATATCTCGCCTCGACGAAAAACCCCAGGCTCTGGCAACTGAGCGGATCAGTGCGGCCCAAAGCAGGGCATTAGCACAAATCCCCTTCACCCCAGGACTTCTCATGCACTAACCTCTAGCCTTTCTCAGACTGAATATTTTTCCATAAATGAAACAATATTTCCTTCTGAGAAATAGCTTTTTGTTGACCGTGTTTTCGTAGCTTAAACCTGTGCAAGCCTCGTTCGTTTGTGGTCTCGTGAAAACGAGACTGGCTTATTCGGTGGGCTTTCAAACAAAACATTTCGCGGATCGACCCGTTAATTCCGAAAATAATGCGAAATCTTTGTATGTGAGATGAACGTGTGACGCGTGATTCTTTTCAAGACTTTCTTCACAAAACACAACATTCCGTATGTTTACGATGCATCTGAAGAGCGAGCACACGATACAGCAAGGCGTCTCATTCCCATCCCAGTTTCCAAGGTTCGCGTTAGGACGCCTGCGACCTTGACTCCTTTTCTAGCGCCAAGTACGGCTTACATTTTTTGACTACGGAAGCCCGAGCAATAAGCTATGTTTTCTTTTTTGCTCTCTCTTTCTCTCTCTCCTGTTTTATTTAGGAACTGCTGGAGATTCGCTGACTTATCATAATGGTCATTCATTTACAACAAAAGACCAAGATAACGACAGTTATGTTAGTAACTGTGCTGTACAGCGTAAGGGAGCCTGGTGGTACAAACACTGCTACTCCAGCAACCTGAATGGTATCTATCATCACGGACAATACAGTGGTAATGACGGTCTAAGGTGGAACCACTGGAAACTTGATTCAGCTAAAAGGACTGAAATGAAGATCAGACCGGTGAATTATTAGACATCCACGCTTCTTTACCACTGATGACAAAATCACAAGAGTGCAAAAGAGAAAGTTACTGAATGGACACAGTCAGCTTTGGATCGTGCTGACCTGCTCATTAGTTTTCTCACTTTCAAAAGAGCTCCACCCAACCTGAAATCAAAGTACATCTAGAAATCCGTTTCAATCTTTGCAGTGTTT
>JAHPZR010029802.1:0-2500 GCA_019787425.1 Platygyra sinensis | reverse complement strand
TTTTCAAGTTTTGATGCCGCAAGTCCCAAAAATCCTCAAGAAATTTATTATGATTAGCCCTCTCTAATAAAATTCATTTGATATCTTCGTCCTAGCTTTGCAGAAGCTTTTTGTTTATGATTAAAGCCGTAAAGTAACCATTTTAGCACAGAATTGACCTAAAACAGCAAAATCCTCGTGACACTGCTCCTTTAACTAAAACACTACCTTATAATAACTATCATAATTGTGCATGTGCCACTGGAGCAAGTAGATCAGTGCATTTCAATGTTAAAAACTTTGCTGGAACTTGGAAGATAACGATCAGTCCCTTTCTTCCTAAGAGCTCAAAACTTTGTCAAAGGAAACTTGTTTACAGGAAGATAGTGCCTTACCGGGCAAACACCACATGGTGTTCTCATGAGTCCTGTCACTGGTAACAGAGGTCTGAGTACTCTGAAAAGTTTTCTTTGTCCATTTGATGATGATCCTGAACTGCTATCGGCCACAAGTGACATTTCTGCTTTTCCATCAAAGACTAATGTGTTTAAAATTGTTTCAATATCACCCTCGGCTAGTTGGACCTACAACCACACAGAATCAATAAACAATGTTATGTTAGTCACAAGCAGGCCGAGTGTCACCTAGAGTAGCCTTGTGCCCAGTGTACCTCAGTTTACAGTTAAGCAGAGGGATTGGGGAAAGGTAATGCTTCCAAAACAATCAGCTTATATAGTAAACTCTTTGACTCTTTGATAATGTCATTATTCCTTTATGGATTAGAGGTTTGGGCTTTCGCCTATCAATGCAAATATTTAGATCTCATCAACACTTTCTTGGTGAGCCTATCGTTTTGGTTACACCAATAAGTTCATTTTGATATCTGATGTAATTACAAGAAGGGACAGTGATCTTTTTAACAGAACAACAAGACGATCTAAGATCGTAAGTCGGGCTACTGGAAGATATGCTGCAACTAGTTTTGACCAGTTACTTGTTTGTCCAAGGTCCCCGCTTGTGGCCGTGGCGTAATTTTTTTTGACCCGTAAGGCTATTCCCCGTTTTCGATCGTTTAGCGTCGTTCGACCGACCCAGGTTTTCGCGTTTTCCAAAAAAAAAAATTATGAAGAAGGTAATTACACATAATTTCAAAACATTGTCAGTTTACTCTGCAATACAGTCAATGTTTTGTCATCTTTTTTCCGCTGTTCACGTTTGAGTTTAACCACGTCTTGTCATTTCCAGGCTCCGCATGTTATTTTCCTGAGGTAAATAAAATAGACAGGCCCAGCACGACTCCTACGGTTCGTGCCATTTGTACGCTAGGTTTGCCGTTTAAATTTCGATCGTTCGACCTTTTTGCCGCTTCACTCTTGTTTATGAAGGGCATTTCGTATTGTGTTACTAGGAGAAAGCTAGAGTCGTTACACGTCAGAGGTTTGCATGATTTCTGCGCGCTGTTATCTGCGTATCGCTTCGTTGAATTTGACACCTCTATAATTTGCCATGCGTTATGTATTGTATGGGCTCATTTCTATTGCAAGATTTGTTTTTAAGTCTCCAAGTATTTGCTTTGCAGGGTCAAAATATGACATTTACTGTGAACGTGTTTCTTACTCGCATACTATATTGTGACGCCGGACTCGGCTACAGCAGGTAGATTCTTATCACAGGTATCATATTTGTCCTCCTACGTTTCGTGGCTTTACTTCGAGCAAGCTATAGGCTTGTCTAGAGAAATTCTAATGTTTCTTGCAGCTATCAAATCGAGCTTATGTTCCTGGAGCTCGATGTATAGGTTTACTTTTCTCCTTTGATCGTTTTATTACCACAGGATTTAAATTTAAACTCATTACGCGCAAGTCTATTGACTGTGTTGCGTGTTATATATGCCTGTAGACCAATTTCTTTATTTATTTGTTTTTATGTGAAAGCTTTCCTGGTTTTTTTACAGGTATTCTGCTGGGCTCACTACCGAATTGTCTTCGCACGTGGTACTCAGGACTGTTAATATCACAGTGATGAACAAACATCATGTAACGAGACCTGAATTTTATTATTTGGCATCTTTGTTGTCGTTTCCTAGAGTCTGAATACGACGCACCTTGCCTTTATCAGTAAACGTTCTTCTGTCGTCTGTAGCAACATTCTGTCCACATTTTCTGTTCACTGAAAACTCACTTGATTTCTGGTATGATTGTGGTAAGACCTTCGCTACATCCGCTAAATCATTTGATTTTTTTGCTATTTTGAGTGCGCTGAACGACCCGTTTCGAAATATATGCTCATTACACACGCCATCTTCTTGAGTGGATCTACCGCGACTGGCGTGTGGGTCTGTATGTTTGAGCGTAGAAAAGATTACAATATTTGCTAAGACAATTCGACGTATCCGCCATCGACTTTGACATCGTGGAAAGAAGGCTGAGCCTTTTTGAAGGGTCTGCGGTATTCCCCATTGCACGTGACTGAGTTTTGTGGAGAAATGCAGGGTAAATTTAAAGTCGGCCTCGCCCGACTA
>JAHPZR010029801.1:42500-51738 GCA_019787425.1 Platygyra sinensis | reverse complement strand
TAGTAATTGGACCTTGTGTCATACAATTCAGGGAGTAATCATGCTGGTAATTACAGTAAGAGATTTTATTGATGATATTAATTTATATTACTTCATTTTAAATGACAACCTTTAGGCTGGCCTTACAGAGAATATAGATGAAGTCATAAAGGAGTACAAAGAAACGAGAGGCTTACTGGTAAGACTTGCAATGCCGTAAATCCTCAAATTAGTGTCCAGGCTGCTTATTTCAAATTTAGGCAAATACAGGGGTGCTTAATTAAGGGAAGTGCTTAAAAGGAGGGTGCCAATTTAATTTTTCCCAAATCGTGTTCAAATATGATCAGTTCTTTTGTAATATAAAAGTATGTACTATAATGTCAGACCCTCAAAAGTCTTACAAGGATCTTTTCTCTCTTGAAGAACGATGTAACAAAATCCCTTTAGTTGGCCTATACCCGCAGTGCTACACAAGGCTGGTTGGGCTGTAGGCAATCAATCAGCAGAGCTTCACTACCATCTGTTACCATGTTCAATTCACAGTGCCTCCTGTCAGTTGCCCAGATATTTGAGCCTACTATGTTTACTTGATATATTTATTTCTGCCAGTTTGAGTGGCATCTGTGAACTAGCAAGAGCTAAGTACATTGACCATAATAAACAACTTACAGCAAAAACAACATGAAGCATCGTTCTGATCATTACATAGCTCTCAGAGCGTCACACATTGAGTAAGCTCTCTAATGCTACCAGTGATACAATTTTGCAATTGTTTCCTACACATTTCAATTTTTATGGAACAACTAGGTGCCTATAAAATTAATATGCTTTGTGAATGCTACAAACATGGTCATATTGTCCCTGAGTTGAAAAAACACATGGATTGTGTCTTAGATGAGTTGAACAAGGTTTCACGGTTTTGTTGGGTAGCAAGCCCTGAGATTTTGTTGGGAAGGAAATAGTGGAATGGTTTCTGATTCTCAATGTTTGGTGACATATAATCTTGAACGACTTGAGACCATTATTTTCAATAGGACATTTGTGTTCTTACAAAACTTGTCATCGTCTTTGTTTAGCCACTGAGAGCCTGCATTTTGGGTCCACCTGCCTCTGGTAAAACACTGGTCATTAAACAACTCTGTGATCACTACAAACTACATCACATCAAAATTCAAGAGGTCATTGATGAAGCTGTGGAAAAACTGGTAAGTTTGATTTGAGGGTTTTGTACATTGGAAAGAGGGATTTAGGAGTGATTAGCTTAATGAAAAATGCTGAAACTAAGTAATTTACATCATAACCTGCATAAAAAATGATAATAATGATATGATGAATGATGATGATGATGCTGTTAATGATAATGATGATGATAATGATAATATTAGTTCGTTTCCACAGCACTCACATCCATTACTTGCTCAATGCACTTTACAAAGCCAAAATTAAACATTAACAATGGGAAAACCAGAATTACAAGAATTAAAATTTAAAATCCCATCCAAGGGGAGTAGAAATACTCCTAGTCGCTTCATGCTACAGAAACTAGGATAACCTCTGGCCTGATGAGCCACTTGGCTTGTATACAGACTAAACCTTGCCATTATTTACTAGATTATTTTCAATTGACTTTTAAATTATTCCAAGTTTCATCAACTACAGTATAATTAAAACATCAGAAAGAAAATTTATAACATTTTAAGCATAAAGTTACCAGAAACTGCCCACGTAGCTTCATCAACTTGATCAGGACTGCCAGTGATGTCGTACATAATAATATCACACTCCAATAAGTGAGGAAGAAGATCCTCTTTAGTAGTGTACTGCAGAAGCAAACAGATTAAGTTACAGTTTGTTTTCCTTTGGTTTTTGACTGTGAATGAGTGCAATTCAATATGAAAATCAACCAAGGGCAATTCAAAAAACATATACTTGCTCTTGGCAGAATTTATAGCATAAGGCAGTGCTCCAAGCTGCGACCATTTTGGTCGCCATTGTGAGTGGAAAAAATTTTTGGTGACCAAATTCTGGCGAAAGTCAGGTGATGGTGACCATTTTACAGTTAAAGGTCTCCAAAAGGCAACTTTTTGAAAAAGTGAGCTTGGAGCGCTGTAAGGGCTAGTGCAGCCAAGTAAACAACTGAAACAAATAATTCAAATTGAACATCACATTGTTAAGAGTCCCAACTGGCCAGAGGTAAACCAGTTGGCTATTTACAAGCGTGGCCAAGGATTTGAACTCAGAGCTACTGTGAAACAAATACAGGTAATGGTCAAAGTGGAACTCAAGCCCGGGGGGAAGGGGGGGTACTCCCTTATTTGGGCTATACGGAGATGTGCCGCTGGATAGGGTATGGATTTTTGGCCTCGCTGTCCTAAACAGAGTATACAATTTGACTTGCCTCTGTCATAAACGCGTTAAAAACTGTCCTAAACAGGGTATGGTATTACGAGCCAGGAGACTGCAAGGAGTCTCTTTCTTTTATTAGCCTGCGACCCAGAGCCTGCGAGAAGTTGAAAGAGCATGCGATCGAGTGGCAGACAAGTGACGCGTTTCTTTTCCTGATTTGCATTATGTCAACTGAGTAAAGCGATTGTTAAACGGACATTACAATGTCATCAATCAACATCAGACAGGAGCTCCTGCATCAGATCATTTTCTGGACAAGAATGCTATTATTGTCGGTATCTTAATGTAAAATATTTTTCCACTTAGCAGTATTATAACACGCGCGCATTTACAGTACGAATCATACCGGTAGGTCTCGTTTCTCTGTCTTGGATAACGTGATGAAAGAAAAAAACCAGTGAGTGTGCATTTTGTCACTTGTCCTAAACAGGGTCTTCAAATGGAGGCTGTTGTCCTACACAGGGTAGGGATTTTAGCGTATTTTTGTCCTTAACAGGGTCGGGACTTCAAACCCTTGGAGGTACCCCTATACCCAAACATGGGTCAAGTACCCCCCTGGGAACTCAAGACCTGGATTGCTGAATTGAGAGTACAGCGATCTAGGGTTCAAATGAACATACCATGTACTGACCACCATACCACTTAGCCATGCTTAAATATGAAAATAAGTGGGAATGGGTACAACAACCTTTTGATGTCTTCAAGATGTCATACATGTAATTTGTTAAAGGTATTGTACATGAGCTTGAGTCAAATCATAATCAAAGGTTTTTCAAAGCAAATGCCTGGTTTGATTGGAAAATATTGTTCCATTTTCCTCGGGTATTCCCTCTGGTTTCTGACCAGTCGCTCTGGCATATAATGGAAAGCACTGTTAGTACCATAAAGATTCACTATAAAACCTCAAGCACACACCTCAAACACGTCTTCAACCCATTCAGGTTTATGTTGACTTGGATCTTGTAAGGTGCCAACTACTTCATAACAATTTTCCTTCGGAATTTGAGGCTGTCCACTAGCTTGGGACTCATCGTCATTGACTTCATCTTCTTCTGCTGTGGCACCGACAACAGAGGATGCTAATATCTTGAAAAAAGGAGAGAAAAATGTAATCGAAATACAGCTTAACTTTGCAATTAGGCAGATAAACTTAGTTTTAAATATGAAGATAGCTCAATGTTATCAGTTAAACAACGTTTGCAGAAGGCCCAAAAAGATCAACATGTTCTCCTGAAATTGACGTAAAAAAAATGATCTAAGGAAATGCTATAACGTCTTAAACATGTAGAATTAGATGCTTTTATTTTAACCAAAATACATATACGCGTAAAATTATGGAAAACGAAGTCTGTGCACAAGTTGTTTTTGCTGTCAAGAAAGTGATCCCTGTTCTTCCAGCTATTTTTATGAGTTTATCTTTGCAATCTTCCTTACCTTGCTAATATTTTTACCAGTGAATAAATCCACATGATTCACAAATACCCGCGTTCTTTTAGGACTATCTTCTCCCGCGTTCGGTAAGTCCGCCATCTTTGCTCTCTTTTTGCTTTTCCCTCGAGATGGCTGTTGCTATGGCGATATGGCGAGTGAACTGGGGAGAGCTTTCCCATGATTCAGAGAAAAGCGAGCAAATTCGCGCCATTCTTCTCAAAACGTCGGATGAATAACACGGTTGAATAGCGGCGACGATGGAGGAACCGAAAGCAATGGCGGCTTTGCGGGGTGTTGGCGCCCTCGCAGATCTAAAAAACCTTTTCCCTACGAAAATTCACTTTTTCATTTTCGTAGCATACATGGCACTATTCATAAATCAAGGTGCAAACGATTCGTGAACACCTTAATAAATTCTGCATTTCGTAAGCATACGTTAAGACAAGTAGTCATCCGAGACTTCGGTTGACACATTAAGACTTAAGCTTAATTGTTGTACGGTACAAATATTTTTAAAATTGTGGTGAGATATTCTCAGCGTTCTAAATGTTGGCCTTAATTTTTTCCTACAGGCATCCTTGTTACAGCAACGAAAGACAAAGAGAACCACTACTCATACAATACGGTTACAGTGGTCCTTTTGACAGAATTTCTCAAACTTCTTGTGTCCGTGGGACTGCAGATGAGGACGTACGTTGAAACTGCCAAGATTTCCGCATCGCTCCTAATTTTACTTATTTGCATATAGCCTTCATACAAACTCAAGGCAGTTTTGTTCACTGGGTAAAAGAAAAGCTCGCAATTTGTATGTAAGCTTATGTGCAATAAGTTAGAGATTCGTTCGGAAATCTTGACAAAAGTTCGAACCATCTCTTCTGGTCTTTGCTTGTAATTTTAAAATGTACAATGAAAATAATTCATTAAATGTTTTATACCATGTTCATGTTTAGTTCAACTTTGGGAGAATTTGTGGAGCAAGTTCGGTCTAACACTAAAGGTAAATAATTAATTTATAATTCTACAGGTTTGCAAGCGTATATGAAAGTTGATTAACGCGGTTTAAATTAATACCTTACCCCTTCCGTATCCCATGATGTAAACAATCGGTTTGGTAGATTAAAAATTTTAAGCATGAAGAGTCAGGCAATCTTCTGTGAAGTCTCAGTTAATTTACCAAACCTATGAAAATAATAAGCCATTTTCCCAATGATTAAATTTAGACCCCATTTATATGTCTTTGGCCTCCCCCTGAGGAAACTTTACAGAGCATTAATTTTATATGTGAAAACTTCGTCCATGTAGGCCAAGTTTTGACCCTGCATGATTATTTATAACCCTTACTGAATGTCTAGATATTTTTTTGTTGAATTTCACAATGGGTTTTGCTGAGTTTATTTTCACTTTGTTGATGTGACCATTTTTTTTTGCCAAGAATTGGCCCAGTTAGGCAAGCCAAAGTGTTTATAATATGAGGAAAAGTTGTCCTGTCTGCCAAGGTTACCCTATCTATCGAAGCAAGACAACTCACCCAACCAAGTTTCATGTAAATAGGTGGTTGGATTTTGTAAAGAAACAAGTGAAAAGTTAGCTCGGCAAGGCCGGTAGCTCATGAGGAGGGTTTTCTCCGGTATGTGACACTATATAAATGGTCCTTTAGCCATAAGATGAGACATTTCCACCTACAGTAATTTTTCTGTGGCAAGCAAAGTTAAATAATTTGTCCATACCCACTCCATCCAGTTGAGCATAATCTGGGTTTAAGATCTTTGATCACTTGGCTGGGCTAAGAATCATAATGATTGGTTACCAAATTTGAGTTTTCCGTGGGTGCAACCAAGTCACATTTCGTACTTGTTCATCATCTGACTGAATGGCAAAACTACACAAATATTTTGAGCCAGTCTCTTAGAGTAGTATTCAACTGGCCCGGGTTGTTCAAAGGATGGATAACGCTATCCACTGGTTAAATCACTATCCAGCGGATAGCGTGGTTTGTTTTGTTAACACTTATCCACTGGATAGCGATTTATCCACTGGATAGCGTTATCCAACCTTTGAACAACCGGGGCCTGAAGTGTAGCCAAGCAATTTCAAGAATTTAAAGAGGGAACTGTATTAGTGAGGTACTGTCTAATTGATTTAGTGGTAATTGATTTATTTTGTTTTTTCATGTCTGATATTCAAGAAGCCAACAGCAATAAGTTTAAACCAAAAGCTCTAGAAATTGGTAGATTACATCAGCTACTGTTGCAAGGATGGTAAAAAATTGAATTTCAAACTAGAAGTTGCTTTCAACAGGCATAACTAAGTCAGATCCAAAACATAAATTTGAGGAATTGTCACATGAAAGTTGAAATCCTTTGACCTGAAATTACTAGCCTTCTTAGGTTAGTATTGATTCATCAGTTCATTGTGGGTGCAACACACTCAGTTTAGGTTGTTGCTGAAGGCAAATCCCCCAAAAATTTATTAATGCATGCAGCTTGGTTTGTGAAGGTCTAACAGTTATTCTACGATATCTGATCTTTCTATATAAAGCTAGTTAACTATTAAAATTTACTAACCTTCACAGTATGAATATTTTCTTTGCTTTATAGTTTTACTACTCTACATTGTCCCAGCATTCATGTACTGTCTTTATAACAACTTGGCTTTCGTAAATCTGGCAAACTATGACCCAACAACCTACTACCTACTGCTTCAGTTTCGTGTCGTAGTAACAGGAGTTATTTTTCAGGTCAGAGTTGATAACTTGACTAAAAGTTAATTTCTCAATTTGCCCCTGAAAGGTGTCTCTCTTGATAAAGCCAACCCGATACATACTTAATAATAATAATTGAATGGCTTGGTGCAAGACAAATGCAAGTGACTTTTTCAGGTGAATTTTTTTTCCTTTAAAAGTGACTGAATTTTTGCATGTGCTTTTCAATTAAGTAGTTAAACATTCTCCTGTCAGTATTTTTTTGGCTGATTTGCACTTTGTTTCTGAGAAAGACAAAATATCGAAGCATGCATAATAAACAGGGGAAAGCGGAACAAGAGCATTTTCATCCAAAAAAGATACACTAGAATGTTTCTCTACTAAATTGAAAAGCACATGCAAAAATTCAGACACTTTCGAAGGAAAAAAAATTCGCCCAAAATAGTCACTTGTGTTCAATTCTTGCACCAAGCCATTCAATTTACTGGAGTTTAATTTTTTTAAAAATCTTAGTGCCAAATGAAAGTAAAACTTAATTGCAGTAACAAATGTAGGGATTTTTCAGTTTACAAAGGTGTGGTAAATGTTATTTTATTTTACGTAATTAAAAATGTAATGTTTATTCACAAAGCAGTAGTCCTAAACTAATGTCTCTTTTTTGACTTTTGCATTTTAAGTCATAGTGTAGTCATGGAAATTTAAGCTGTTAGTGAGTATTTCGCACTCAAGCATTCCTTTAACATCAGGTGGTTGTTATGCCAGTCCTTTACAAAATTACAGTTAGCTAAATCGTCACTGGCTAATGCATTAAAGTATCAACAGTGTAAATGATTGGTACATTTGATTGTAAAAAGAAAATGTTCCATTATTTACTTTGAAGGTTTAGTTTTAATAGCTTTTATTAGAGTGGGGGAGGGGTCTCTAGCATGGTTCACAAACAGAAAAAAAGGAAGATCACAGATCACTGTTTTTAAAATTAAGTTTTCCCAAATCACAGAAAATAAGCAACTAAGATACTCTTTTTAATAACCTATTCTTACACTAGAAGCAGTGTTTGAAGAAAGCAAAATCGCGAATGGCTAAGTCTTGCAGATCACACGCCTAAGTCACTCAGGATAGACAACTCTAACCATTCAGAGGACTCCCATCTCAAAATCATGTAGAATAGAGTGGTAAAACCATGAATATCGGTTAATAATTCAGGTTCTTCACAGGTCACACAGAGCCTTAAGTTCATGAGTCACAGAGAATAATTTCCTAAATTCATGTTTTGCGGAAAATATAATGAACTAACCACACATCACAAGAATACCCCTGTACGACTCTTGTTACATAGTAACCAGTAAATGTTGTTGTCTTATGTCGTAATTAATGTTTGCAAAGTTACATGTATAAGCTCAGGGTTCAAGACTAACAGTAGCAAACAGGTCACAGAGTTGACTATTAAAAATTCCAATTTGGCTGTTGGTACACTATTGATTTTAAAAAAAATTAAACTTGGCATGTAATTGTCATTTGTGATTGCTCATAGTAAAGCATAATTAAATGTTGCTGAACGACAAAAGTTTGATATTTTGAACAATCTTTTACAATGTTTAAACTCTAGCAGGGTCAATTACCGGTATTGAAGAAAGCCTGCAAAAATAAAACACTATTACCAAACCTGACTAGAGGAAAACCTGATGAGATAAAATGGGATATCTCACTGGCCAGTTAGTTAGACAGTGTTTACATGATAGTCTTGCACTTTGAAGCTAAACAAAAAATGTCAGTACATGTACAAACCATGTACTATTTAGTTTATTTCTGTGCAATGTACTAATATTGTAAATTGTGTATTTGAAGCCTTTGAAACCTGGGATAATGTTCCATAAGTAATCATTCTCAGTCTCTTCCTTTTCCCTGTAAAATTCATACTAAACTGGAGACTAAATTTATCACTGTAAAATCTTTCAATATGAAACTACCTAACAACATGTGAGAAAGTGAACAACTGGGCTAACCTTGTGTTTTAACAGGTGTTTTACAAATAATTGAACAATCTTTCATATGCAAAACTTTTTGACTTGGCTTGAGCAAATTACTCAAATTTTCTCAACTACGAGCAGACTTTTTAGCAGCAAATACTAAACAAAATCTGAAAGAGAATGATATCAGTTATCAGTCTTAGCCAGTCCAATCTTGTATTGTTTTCAAGCCAGTATTTTTTTTAAAGCTAATAGTTGGTCTGAATTTTCTCATTCTTAACTAGACCTACTTGTTATGCATGAATAATTTTGTCCAAAAGTATAAAATAATAAATATTCAAAAAGTATTTTTGTTTGAATGGTGGCAAAGACATTTAATATGTAGTTTGAACAAAGAGTAATATTTTCAGCCCTGCCTTTTGAGATTTTCTATTTTGTGTATTACTAAGTCCTCTTTGTGCTCGATAGCACTCAAGGCCGTTTTCTGTGTATGTGTTTTTAAGTACATCAAGATTTATTATTTATTTACCCCTGACCAGTAACTGTAGTTTCCATCTTAATATTTATTTATTTATTTATTTTTATTTATTTTTTTTGCAGATATTATTCAGCAAGAAGCTGAGTGGGTTGCAATGGTTCTCTTTGTTACTACTGACATCAGGTTGCATTGTAAAGCAGATCAAATATGAGAATCTCACTACCACAGGCAGCTCCTTTTCAGTGCGCTTTGACTTGCACTTGGTTTTAATCCTAG
>JAHPZR010029801.1:22500-35000 GCA_019787425.1 Platygyra sinensis | reverse complement strand
CTGACCTACAGTGTAGTTTATTCTAAAAATTTGAGACCATATGTAGCAGTGTTAATTTTCGGCAAAGAAAGGATGCAATATTTTTTACTTCCTTCACCTATACATCTTAAAGGTTCTGGTAATGGTGATACATGTACTTGTAAATTTCTGAAAGTTCTTCACATTCTTGAAAACTCCATGTGTTTATGTTGTGCATCAAGGTCTCAGCCACAAAGAATTGTGTACGTGGTTGCATTTATAAAAGACAAATATTGAATGTTTCTTGTTCTTGTTTAGTGTGTACACACCATTTCATGAAGATGGAGACATTAGCCAGGCAAGGAAGGCTGGAGAGGCAATAGCAAATGCCTCTATAGTGATTGGTGTTGTCTTGGTGCTAACAATCATCCTAGTGCTGTTGTACAAGTTTAGATGCTATTGTGTGAGTATTTCTTGTGCTACCCCAGATGACCATGTGTGTTATGTAAAAACTCATATGACAAGCTTCTTCCTTGAGACACTTGTGTGTTTGCAAAATTTTATCAAATAATGACTATTTTTGTTTGTGTGAGTAAAAATGATACAATGTTGTTACAAGAAGTGAATAGTTAAGGTTAAGGAGTGACAAAATGTGCTCATTTCCATGTTTCATATCTGTGTGTAAATGAAAGTGCTTTGAGGTTGTGTACATTATTTTGTGAATAATGGAACAGAGATTTTTCATTTTCATGTGGTCTAGCCCTTGCTCCTGTTATAGTCTAAATTGCTACTTGTATATCATTGACGATGTGTTATAAGATGTGTATTTTTATTGTATTTTGCTTTGGCAAACATTTCACTGAGTGTTGATTGATCACTGTTGCCAACTGTCATTCAGAAAGTCAAGAAAGTGTGAGACTACTAACACTGATTCCTTTGTTTCATATTTTGACTTCTTGTAGCTGTGAACTATCAAGTTATAGTTGTGCTGAAAGTGCCTAAATTTTAAATTATTTTTATATAGTCTACATGTTAATATGTCCTGTATTATTATTTTTCAGGTAATATCTGGATGGCTGGTTCTATCTTCACTTATGTTACTGTTCTTCTTCGGCTACATTTATTTCCAGTAAGTGTTCGGTGGTTAATGTTCAATTTGCAACCAGAAATGTCATGCAGAAATTGCCCAATGTGGGGCCTCTTGAAATAGTCACAACTAAAGGTACAATTTGTAGTCACAGAAAATCAAAATCATGTCTTTCAGATTGAATAGTGCATTTTTATGGCACCTTTACAAAAACCAGCAGAAGCCTCAACCAAATACATGGAATGTCATGTATTAAATACTGTGCCTTGCAGAGAAAGTCAACAAATGCTAAGAACTCCCTTTACTTATTAATTGTTTGTTATTATATGGCTAGCTCCGTGAGCGGGCAAGATAACCAAATCACGCCTGCTCAGGACTACCCGCTGTATCCTGCAAGAAATATTTCCCGAAGCCATACAATAAATCGTTTGTTGACCAAGTTTGTTCTGACAGTCAAGATGGCGAGATATTGGCCTCATTCTTTTTTGCAAGTTTATGGACCTAGACTTCATCTCGGTCCATAAACACGCAAAAAAATAACTTGGCCAATATCCAGACATCTTGACCAAACAAACTTGTCATGGTTGGTTATTATTCACCACACAGGCTTTCTGCCTTGCAATGTTCATTGTGTAAGGATGTCTTGAAAGAAAAATGTAACCCATATTACTCAGCCATGGATGTACATGTAGCATCTCATTCAACGATACTTGCATGTTTTCCTTCTTGTAGAGAAGTGCTGAAGGTATATAATGTCCCAATGGATTATTTCACATTGTCACTGATAATCTGGAATTTTGGAGTCGTCGGCATGATTTGTATCCATTGGAAGGGACCACTTAGATTACAGCAAGCATATCTTATTTTAGTTAGTGCTTTGATGGTAAGTTGATTAATGTTATTATGATTATCAAGCTGTTACCTGATTACATTTCTTTCAACAACATTGATGTGTTAGGCTAGAGTGATTTGAGGGTTTCATAAACATTTTCAGCAGAACGGCACTGGTTGTCACCAGCAGTGAACCAAAATTCTTTATAAGAAAAGTTTACTCTAGGTAGTCAAATCAGGCAGCAAAGTCATCCTCAGAGCCTGTCAATTTGCCTGTTGGCCGACCCTCAATAAAACGCCTCGATTTACACTATATGAAACGTTTCTGTGATCAAAGTAATGCGGTCCAAGTTATATGTCCAGCAAAGAGTCTGATCAAAGAGTTGCAAGTTATTTTCTCAAGAGTCATCTATAATGAGTTGTAACAAACTCTTAGTCGCTGCCAGGAATGACAGTCCTTTAATTTTGTTCAGAACTTGCAGGACTGAATAGGTGTGATTCTTTTAGGTGGGTTGTTGAATTATGAAATCGGAAATTTGGTCAATGTTACTGAGTGAGCAAATTAACATTTTACTTACAAGTGCAGAGGAAGTTCATGCAAGAACATTTGAAGAAAGTAGGTGCTGAGGGGCAATCAAATATTATCTGTAGCTTGTGAATTTTTTTTTCGATAAGTGGAAAACTTACTTGAGGTCCCGAGTGTTTCTTGTAAGAACTTTTAAACTCTGTCCAGTGGACTTAATACTGGTGAACTGATTTTATGCTGGATGCCTGAGTGTATAAATCCATTTATATAGAGTGATTGTTACCAATTCCACTGGCTGATAGAGAAGTACTTAAATCCATGTGGTATTTCACTGGAACAACTATGACAGACTTGGGGTAACTTTGAAGGTGCAAAGGCAAGAATGGCCAGCTGGGCTTGTCAATGAGCCAGCTGGGTTGTGTTTTCTTTACTAGGACATCAAGGCTGTAAATACTGTAACTTGTTTTTAATGAAATGAATGGTTATATCGTGTCACAGGCCCTGGTGTTCATCAAATTTTTACCAGACTGGACCACATGGGCAATATTAGCAGCCATTTCTCTCTATGGTAAGTGATCCTTATTCGTCAGTGACCTGAGTCATATTTTTGTAAATACTAGTTATTTGATTTTCTACTTTTTAAATTTTCATTGAGCATAGTGTTATCCTTATTATGTAAGGAAATGCATGGTCAACCTCTTGTTTTCGTTTTCAAGATGTGCTTTTTCTATTGATTTTTTTTCGGTCACTTGAATAAATCTCTTTGTCATCTTGTCATCATCCAGCCACTCCATTATCAGCAATGTCATCAGTGTATGGGTTTTACTGCTATAAGAAATATTTGATTGCTTTTTGCAGATTTGTGTGCTGTTTTGTGCCCTAAAGGACCCTTGAAGATTCTTGTACAAACTGCTCAGGAGAGAGATGAACCTCTTTTTCCTTCTTTAATTTACTCCTGTAAGTTACATCTCTTTGGATTAGACACTTTCTTTGCTGGGTTAAAAAATGCAGTAAATTCTGTAGCAGTATGTTCTGCACGACATACTGATTTGTACTAGTTTGCAAGATTTTTCTTTTTGCAAGAGCATCTGGTTGTTGCTGTTCAGTCAATCAGTCCATCAGTCCATCAATTTGGTTTTATCAGCTGGGTTGGTAATGTGAATTGGCCACCATAAAGAGATTTGAAAGCTGACGTTTCCAGCATCAGCCCTTTGTCAGAGCAAAAGGCTAACACTAATGTTGATAAGTTACCATTCGTGGAGTCTAGATATACTCTAATTAACAATTAGATTATGAGCTCGAGATTTCTATCGCGTGATAGTTGACGAGGGCGCAGCCCGAGTCAACTATCGCGCGATAGAAATCGAGAGCAAATAAACTAATTGCTTTAGTATAAATCTACTAGTTGTTCAAAACTTAATCTAAATCCTCTTCTCAACACTTTGAGAACGCCAAGAAATGGCCATCATTTGTAACAAGCGCACACTGTTACGCTACTCACTATTTATCACAGAATAGATAGTGAGTAGCGTAGCCAATCAGAGAACGTCATTCGTGATAGAACGCTAGTAGATTTATACTAAATCTCATTAAAAAGCAATTTCCTTCCACTTGACCCAGCATTACTAAGTCTTTACCTTATTATTTTTGATCTTTTTTTAGCCACAATGATGTGGTCAATTGGCATGGCTGATAGAGATACTTCAGGTGAGCCAAGAGCACGACCATTATCATCCACTCATGTCAGTTCAGAAGATGAGGAGGAGGAGTTGCTGGAGTCTGTTGAAGGAGAGGGACCAACGAATGAAGCAGCAGAAAATGCTATAAGGGCACTGGGTGCTCGTGACGAGGAACATAATCCACCAAATGAGTCCCCAGATGGTGATGAAGAAGAAAGTAAGTCTAGCAAATTGAGCTGCTCCTGGTCTGTTCAAAAGTTGGTTAATGCTAGACCATGATTCAAAGCTAACCTAAGTATAAATAAATGTTTTTCACTCCTTTAATAGGCCTCATGTTTTGTGTAATGTAAAATGGGGTTGACTAGCCTACATGACTTTTACCTTCCATGACATTTGTGCATTTGCTGTTCTCTGTTCAGTCACTCGACCTTTTTTTGTCGCTTCACTCATATTTATGAAAGACATCTCATGTTGTGGTATGAGAAGGAATTTTAATTAGAGTTGAGCCATTAGACTGTGCTATAGCAAAGTTTTAGAGGTCATAGGTCTGTCTGATGTCTGTTGTTATCTCCAAGTCACCACCTCATTGAGTCTGACACCTTTGTAATTTGCCATGTGTTAATGCATTGTTTTGGCTCATTTCTATTGCAAGATATGTTTTTAAGTCTTCAAGTACATTTTGTATTTGCTTGTGAGGGCCAAAATATCAAATTTACCATGAACATGGTGCGTACATGCATTCTATATTGTGACACCGGGCCCTGAGCTGTGATTAGAACCATTTGCAAGTACAGTAGGTAGATTCCAGATATCATATTGTTTGTCCTTGCATGTTTTTCTTTGAAGAATGATGTAGCTTCACTTTGAGAAGGCTATAGGCTTGTTTAGAGACATCCTTATGCTTTTTTCAAACTCAAATCAGAAGACCAAAGAACATAAACAGAAAATCTTACTGCAACATTACAAAACTGAAATCAAAATTCTCAGTAATCTTTGGATAACCCTGCTCAGGTTTCAAGCCCTGGCCAATATCGGATATCATGCAAAATAATATAGACTTAGTAGCAAGAATAAGAGTTAAGTACCGGTATGTACATATAAATCATGAAAAGTGGTCAGGTTTCAATAGCCTTGATACCATGAATACTTGATTTTTTATGCATAATTGTAGTAGCTGTGAATGTAATCTAATCAACTTTGTTTAATATTCTCTGTTATTAATAATGATTTTGCTTTTGCTATCAGAGGGTGTCAAACTAGGCCTTGGAGATTTCATTTTCTACAGTGTTCTTGTTGGTAAAGCTTCCTCATACAAAGATTGGAACACTACAATTGCTTGCTTCGTGGCCATTCTTATTGTAAGTAGCTGTATAATAATGAGAGGAATCAAAGTGTAACATATGTATGAGGTGGTTTGAGATAAGTACATTTTGTACCCTTGACATAAATGCAGCTTTAACAGGGACATTTCTAGGAGGCGGGTGCATGGGGTGCACACCCACCCCTCTTGACATGAAGCCTTCGTCATATTTGCATTTGAAATTTGTTTACCTCACCAGTCAGTTGTGCCATTCCTTAGTGGTACACACCCTCCTGAGAAAAATCCTGGATCCACCTGTTTAAGGCTTGTGTTTACAAGAGTCTGAACTGGAAGAGCACTTACAGTTTAGTAAAAAATAAGAATTAGAGTAGGTTGTAAGCAGAGTCATAGCAAGCTTCAGAGTCAGAAAAACCAGGGTGAGAATGTTTTCATTTTGTTTCAATTCCACTTATGACTCTGCCACTTACACTCAGTTAAAACTACATTCATCAGAATGTGAAGCAGAAGCAAGCTATCACAATGCTAGAGATTTCTGCTTGTGATTCTGACAATCTTAGATCATAGCAACTGAGTCATAAGTGGAATTGGAATTCTACTTTTGCCTCCATCAGTTTGATTGAATCAGTCTGCACTTCTGATTACGACTCTGTCTCTGTTGCTAGTGAAAACCAGTCTTCAGGAAGAGATAAGCATTCGAAGAGAAACAGACTGTCACATTTTTTTGTTTGTTTTCTGAAGTTATGTTTAATATAGTCCTTCACTCATTGCTGGCTGTTGTTTGCAGGGCCTGTGCTTAACCCTCCTTCTATTGGCTATCTACAAGAAGGCTTTACCTGCTTTGCCTATATCGATTACATTCGGACTTATTTTTAACTTCGCCACTACAGAGCTTGTCAAGCCATTCATGGACAGCCTCTCCAGCCAACAGGCTTTCATTTGAGTCTTTTGAACAAGAACTGCACCACTTTCATTGTAATATTTCTGGCGGTATAATTTTGTATTAAAAGATAAAATGAGAAAAGGTTAGAAAGTTTAATGCTTTGTGATTCTGCTGGCCAGAGTAGTCAACTTCTCTGTGGCATGTGTGAATCCCAGCAAACAACTAATAGCTTTAATGGGGTGTTCCATTGCTATTTGAAAGCGTTTTAGTAACCAGACAAAATCAAATCAGAGAAGCGCTCAAATTAAGAGAGAGAAAGACAGCGAATTTACAAAATGCAGGGCAGGAGGGTTGAGGGATCTTTTAGTGTGTGATCCCTTCCAAGTGGAGAAGCAATACTTGTACTCAAACTGACAGTGCCATGCCATTTATAATCAAATTACTGTGTCCACTAATCTTTGAAATACACTCATAGCCTCTCAAGCAACAGAGATAGGAACTTTAGTCATGTTGGGATTTTAACACTACTACATGTAGGAAGGGACAAGCTTTTTCTCTTTTTTTATCGTGCCAATCTGTCTCGCAAAATTTGACAAACAGAAGCCATAAAATGTTCTGGTAATGTCTTCAAGCCGGTGAATTCTGAGGATCACTGATAATTACTTTGGTAACTTTTTTTATCATTACAATGCATCAAACAGACATTTGAAGCATCACATATTAGACTTTATATCAATGACGCTTGATCTATTTTTGACACCAGTATTATTGCAGTGAAGTCTATAATGATAGGCCATTTCCAAGTTGCCTTTCTGTGAATCTTGTCATATGTGATTTCTTGCAGCTCTTTTCTTCTACAGGCCTAAGCTACCAATTTTAGTGTACTTTTTTCTATTGTACTATAGAAAATTTAATGTAAATACTTAGAACTGCTTTTTTTGTTAAAATTATCTTAAATGGATTATTTATGACTGAAATTGTTTTTCTTCCAACATAAATAATTATTGCTGACATTAAAGAAGTGTTGAACATCTTGTCAATAATTTGTCGTTAGCTCCTGCGCGCGAGCGGAGCCCCATACCTTAGAAAATTTGGTAACCCATCGATCTCAAAAATTTTGGCTGTCACGTGACTGTCCGTACGCAAATACCTTGAAATTGAGAGAGAAGCACCATCTTTGATTTTGAGTTATTGCTTTTGGGATAGGATTACGGACTCAAGTCATGTTATGTTTCAGGAGGAGAAGTTTCGCCCCTAAAAACAGTCTTTTCGTCCCAACCAAAGTTAATTCGCCCGAAGTTTTATCACCGCAAATTAGGGAGTAGTTGGGTGTGTTTCATTTTGTATAGTTCCTTTCTTAATGTACCTGTCAAGATAGTAACCGGTCGTTTCGCCAGCGTATCACTGATTCGCCATCGACCATTTCGCCAACATATGATGTCGATGTATGATCAGAGGTGTTCTTGCACAAGCATAAGGTAACCGGTCGTATTCAGTGATAATGTCGATAAGATGAGAAAGGGTCTCAACAGTGCTTGTTTTGTTCAAGTTCACCATTTTTGCTTTATAAATCGTATGAAAAAGCTTTAGCCGAACTAACTTGTGTTCGAGACTAAACGACTGGGTTTGGACGAAACGACTTTGATCGGCTTGAATTCAATAAGAATCATCATCAAAGGTTTAATGGCTATGAATCGTAATTAACTTGTGCTTGAGAGGCCGGTTAGCGGAACATGTCTGGACCATATTTATTCAAACCATCCCCATAGGATCCAAAATATTGTTTGTTCTGTTGTTGGACTTGAATTGCAATCGCTTACCAGTGTTTGCGGTGAGAAAATAATTTATGCCAATCGGCGTGAACGTCCCAACGCCGGAAAGATCAACAACTTTGTACAATACAGTAACATGAAAAGGTTTGACGCTGAACTTTTTAAACATACTGATGCAGACCCCTTGGGACTCTATTTTGATAACATTAATGAAAGATATGTTGGGTTTGTGGGAAAAATTATCTATGTACTTGAACAATGCTGTCCATGGCGAACTAAACGTGTTGCATCCATAAACATGTTGGTATCTATAGGTGATAAGTCATCTAGTGTACCTCAGGGCTCAATCCTGGAACCTCTGTTGTTTGTCTTGTTCATTAATGACATTGGATCGTCTGTAAATTTCCTTACATGCAGCAGTTTGTGAAACAGTTTGTGCCACAGCTAACAAACATCCACTTAATGAGAAGAAAACTAATTCAAGTTCTTACCATCTGTATGGCAAACGTCTTTCCAACAGAATCCCTAATGACATTACTATTTCTGTAAATAGATCGCAACTTCAAATCGTACAATGTGCAAAGCTCATAAATCTGGAAATTGATAGGAAACTGACATGCATTTGCGCGTTGGAATATTTAAAAAAAGATAAGACATGACTAGGAAATAAACCATAGAGTTCTCTTTTATAATGCTATTATTAGATCAGTGCTGGATTACGTAGGTGTGATAATTAACATTTCCTAGATAGTGTTTTAAAGATGCAAAAAAGAGCAGCAAGAATTATCTTTGGTGCTGATAGTCATGCACACTCTGTTAAGTTATTTGCCAAACTTAGTGGATCCTTTTCTTTGAGAGTGCTAAACTAGCCAAGTTATTGTATCATATATAAGCGTTTGCAAGGTCGCGTGCCTAGTTATCTTGCAAGCTTGTTAAAACTTACTAATGACACTCATTCACGGCAGACTAGATATCCTAAATTTACCATAGCCTGAAACAAAATACAGAAGGTGGAAGAACATTTACTGACTGCTTGCCAGGAATGGCGGAATAAGCTACCTCTTCAAATAAGAAAAGCAGAAACTCTCAAGACTTTTAAAATTCTCTTTGGAGCAGAATTTTTAAAAATAAGCAATTTTGAAATCATTTTCCATTATGAATATTGTGCCGCAGGCTTATAATTGTTTCATAGTGTTGTAGATTTTTAATAATTTTATTGTAAGCCTTAATCATTAATTATTTAATCTTCTAACGAGGGCCACAAGTTTGGTAGTATTTATATGCTATTCCGTACTACTATAAAGACTTCACTTGCTAAGTTGGGGCAAAACGAGTTTGAGTTGGGTCGAATCGACTTCGAGTTGGGGCAGAATGACTTTAGGTTTGGGCGAAACGGACCTGGGGTCCGTTTCTCGAAAGCCCCGAAAACTTTTCGGGCCCGTAAAGCCATAGCAAAATCTGGAACCTTACGATTACGGAGCTGTTTTATTCACATATTCTTAATATGAACAGAGGTTCCCTTCATACAAGAAGTTTCAGGCGCATACACTTCTCCGTTTTTAGATACAGATGAAATAAAAATGGCTTTACGGGCCCGAAAAGTTTTCGGGGCTTTCGAGAAACGGGCCCCTGGGGAGAAAAGACCGTAAACCAAGGAGGGAGTACGCGCAAATGTAAAACTTTAGCGCAAATTTACCCCATATTTTCTTTTTTTTAAATCTTCTAAATATTATCTAGTGTTTTTGAATCACTTCTAAAACTCATCAATAATTCATCAAGTTTAAACAAAGGAAATAATCCGCGTGAAGGAGGTCTGGATACCCGGTCTTAATTAGCATAGATTTTGACGATTTTACTTCTCCATTTACTCCTTTAGTTAGTTAGTTTTTGTTTCGATTGAGAAGATATATCAAACACTCGAGACAGTGTTTCATCGGCTATCCAAACACCTCGAATTTCGTCAAAAATACTCCGCTGCGCGTCATATTTTCAACTCTCTTCTCGGTGTCTGGATATCCCGATGAAACACTGTCTCTCGTGTTTGATATATTGCATAAATTATGTCAGGGAGCAGGGATGATGCAGTGGTGGTAATCCTCGCTTCCCACCAATGTGGCCAGGTTTGATTTCAGCCCCGTATCAGATGTAGGTTACATCTGAGTTTGTTGTTGGTTCTCGCCTGGCACCAAGGGCTTTTCTCTAACTTTGCTCCCTCCACAAAAAGCAACATCTACAAATTCCAATTCGACCAGGATCTAGAACTCTAGGGAAGTTCTTAACTTAGAGTAACGAAATTATATTAAGAAATTCGTTCAGAAACTTTGGCCGAGTGGCTTTATTACTTCTGACCGTTTCAAAATTTTACATGCTGAAAAGGAGTCTGTACAAACCTCAGCGTGTTTTTGCACAACAAACGGAAACGGAAGCCTCCTGTAATTATGACGATCTTCCAATACCAAAGCTTTCAGAAGATTATAGACAGTCTGGTGAAGGAGTTATTACCTTAGATGAATGCTCGAATGTCTTGAATTCTTTTGCCTTAAATAATAAGACTCCATAAAAATAATGCATACAAGTAATATAATTACTGGTGATAAGTAACTCTTCATTTCTGGTTAATTATGGAATATTTATCTTGTAAGTAATTTAATAAGAACATGCAAAAAACTTTGCATGTAAGAAGCGTAATGAGTACGCAACAGTGCATCCAGGAGGATCACAAATGGATTCACAGTCCAAGCATTGGTCAAATGTAATTAAATAATGAAGTTAATAAAGGAACCAAAGACAGACAACTTCTTAAACTTTGATGCCCTGAGCGCGATTTGAATCCCCGTTCCTCTGATTACCGGTCGGGTGTGATCATCACTACACTATCAGAGCAGTCATGCTGGCTATATAAAGAAACTGTAATATAATAATATTTATTAAAAACTGGATCATCGGATAATGCAATTGGAGAGTTTTCATTGGCTTAGCCATCATAGGCTAGGTTATGAGCCATTATACCATGATCCACTAATTTTTCAATTTTTTGGGGCATTTTTATTTTAATTTTAGTCTTGTTCTCTATATTTTGGGGGCGTTTTTAATAAACAATTATTCCACTCGCGCTAGGCCAACTCGGCGCTACTCACCTCGTTGGCTATCTATCATCTCATATCCAACGCGCGCTCGTGGAATAATTGTTAAATAGCTTTTGAAGAAGACGTTAAATAAAAAAATATTTTGCACCTGCATGAAAACCAGCTAAAGCTAATGTGGCTTCCTCTGTAAATATTGTAAATCTAAATGGCCAGGCAGTGTTGATGAGCAAACAAGGCAGACAACCGAACCAGTCAATCCAAAATGAATGTTTATTTATCTCTTTTAAATATGAAATCAACAAAGCTACTACGTCATAATTCTGCAAGCCAGTCCCTCATATATGTACACTTGCTTGGTGATATTGGCCCACCATCACGACACTGATCAGATACCTGTAAAAAACGAGCAACAATAAAATAATAGTTAACTGAACTTAAAGGAGCATAGCCAAGGTATTTAAAGTACAGAATTACCTTTAAAATAAATGAAACCTGAAAAAGTCTACGAAATATGTATAATATTTTGTAAAAGTATATAAAAAGTATTTGACAACGTTTCTACGTTTGGCTAACGTCATTATCAAGTCAAAGAATGAATGATAAAAAACGTTTAAGTACTAAATATAAAGATGATAAGTGATGGAAAGTTCCTTTAAACAAAGCGTTTTGCGCAAATAGAATCAATCCGCACGCAGACTGATTCCATTTGTGAAAAACTCTTTGTTTAAAAGAACATTCCATCACCTTTTATCTTACTGAGTATTTAAACGTTTTTTATCATTCATTCTTTGACTCGATAATGACGTTAGCCAAACATCAAAACGTCATCAAAAACTTTTAATATGCTTTTACAAAATGTTTTATCGCAATTATTTTTTCATTAGATGTGTGGAAAACAGTCGTTTACTAAAATGGAAAAACACCAAAGTGATAATAGTTAACCGTAATGGAACAAGGATGGCTAAGAATGGAGAAGACGATAACGGTTTTAAAAAGACAAACTTGAAAAAGGGAGGCTGAAGTTTTCAAGATTCGTAACCTGTGACGTAGCTCATGTAAGGAAGTCAACCTGAAAGGGGCACTGTCACGCTATTTGGTAACTTTATAAAAAGCTAGAACGTGCCTTCAAATCAATTGAATTCCAAAACTAATGATCTAGTTTTGTTATCGAAGACTATTTGAAGGTGCTGCAACTGTTTCCTGTCGCCTGTCGCTACGGATGGCATGGATGGAAATGGATTAAAATTTGAAAAAATTGGCCAATTTTTTCAAGTTTTGATGCCACAAGTCCCAAAAATCCTCAAGAAATTTATTATGATTAGCCCTCTCTAATAAAATTCATTTGATATCTTCGTCCTAG
>JAHPZR010029801.1:0-17500 GCA_019787425.1 Platygyra sinensis | reverse complement strand
TGGTCTGTTATTCCTTTTGGATTAGCTTTACAAAGTTCTACAACTCTCTCTTCCAAATCTACAGCATCCACGGCTTCTTGTTTGATGACAACGTCTGCGACCGCCATCTTGATTTCTTCTGCCCTACGCTTGGTGGCCACGCGATGTTGTGGCTTGGTAACCGAACGAAAGCCATGTGGCGCGAATTCTCCAAAATGGCGCTTCACGAATGTACTCTTTTCTTTTCAAATTCAAGCTTATCCTTCACATAGCTTGATACGCTAACTTTTACCTTTCTTTCCAACGTCCAAAGAAACATTTCTGTTGATCCTACACGTTAAAAGGGATTTAATTTTGGGATGCGATGGAAGATACTGACGCTAGCTCGCTGGAAGTGGCCAAGTCTTCATTTCTCTCTCTTCTGTCTAACGTTGACCCCTGTGAGTCGGCAAGTTTTGTAGAATGGGTCATTCAGCATTGCTCTAATGTAAATACCACTGGGAACACAGGAGAAACTGCTAATTATGCATCTATAACTTCGGCAGAGAAAAGGCTGAAAAAAATTGTGAAAGATATCAAAAAGAGGGTTCCTCTTCAAGGAATCATGGCATCAGAAAATATCTCTCATCCAGAAGAAGGAGAGGTAACTTACTGTAATCAGGGTTAATACTTGCCTGGAAATATGGAGGTATATGATATGTTCAAACAGGGCCTACCCCCAGAGTACAACGCACTCAAAGGTTGGGGGGGGGGGGGGGAACTCACAAAAAGTCGACGGGAGTGCTCGTCAGAAATTTTGAAAAAAAAACCCTAAGAGGAACCAAGATCCTGTTTTGTGGGTGTGGCTTGAAATTGTTTTCTCCCCTAAGAGGTACAAATTCTTACATATTTATACAAACTATTTTTTGGCTCATTACCCTGAAAGGTACTGCAAAAGCTCCTTCTATAGATACATTGAGGTCCAACACCCCTAAGAGATACTTAAAGTGTGTTAATAACCCCTAAAAGGTATGATGAGTGCCCCCATCATTTCTTTATGGGAGTTCCCCTGGGACAACACCAAAGGGAGGAATAGGGAGATGGGTGTGTGTGTGTGTGTTGCGGGGGGGGGGGGGGGGGGGATAAGGTGGGTGGAGAGGACACACATACTTTTAAGAAAATGGGTGGAGAAGACTAAGGGAAGCATAGGAGGAAAGGGCATTAAGTAAGATAATGTTCAGGGAGGCAGGAAGTGAGAGAAAAACACCAATTGAAAATTATTTTAATAAAAGCCTGGGAGTCAGAGAATAGTGTCGAAAGAATTATTTGGAAGGTAATTGTGATAATATTAATATAGCGCAAACTGTAGTGGTAGTTGAAAGTGGAAGAATGATCATTGCTGTAAATTTTCCAATTTAAGCAATCAGGGCTTTCATCTACCACAATACGAATTATTTCATGTATACTTCACATCATTTGACTCCTCACAGGAAGATATGAACTCAATAAATTTACCTGGCTCCCAATGTGTGGCTTCATAGCTTAGTTGGCAGAGCATTGCACCAGTCTTCGCGGAGGTCACAGGTTCGAATCCCGTTGAAGCCCTGGTGTTTTTCAGGGGTCTTCTTTCTAATTGCTCAAACTGGAAAATTTACTGCGATAATCATTCTTCACTTCCATTTACCACTGCAGTTCAAATATGAATTTATGTATACCTCACAAAAATGTCTCTGTTCACTCTTCTGCTATACTCAAGACATCATTTTCAGTGTGCAGGTAATGTTCAGGGTGTGCAAGATGACGCTCTCTGCATCAGGAGTAGAATCTCTCCTCCTCAAACCCTGAACAGTTCCCTCATAGCCTCATCTATCTTGATTGACCACCCTCCCAGGACATCTATGAAAATGTTATACTACCGAATGTCATACCCTGGGAACTGCTGCTTGAGTTCCCAGGAGGGGGACATACTTGGTGCTCTTCTCTTCTTGTTTCTTTGCTCTGTTCTCCGTCCACGGGCAACTCATTTCTACTGCCAGAACTCTCTTCTTCTCACATCCACTCTGTCCTGCCTCACCTGCTCACTGACTGTACTATCCCAAATGAATATGCTTGGGCCTCGAGTGACTTGTAGATGGGTTTGGAAATGGCGGGAGAATACCATGGTTGCACTGTATCAGAGGCTGAAGCTCTCTAAGCATTTCCCAGAACAATACTTTGAGGGCTGCATTATATTATGATGCCAACGACAGTGTCGTTAGGTTGATTAATATGGGTCTTACATGTGTGATAGACCTTTAATTTGTTGGTGTTAGTTGTTCTTAAGGTTCGAGCATCCCCGCGATTGTGTGAGTAGGCGCCGTATCCCAATTCTTCAGCCATCCCTGCTGGTTCAGCTGGTCCTCCTCCCACCTAGCCTCGAGGAGCTTTCCTTGCCATCTCTTTTCCTTGACTTCAGTTTTCTACTACTCCAGTGTAGCCTTTTCGAGGTGCCTCTTGATCTTATCTCTAGGTACACCTGCTCTGTGATGTCACAGCACTTGGGGTGCAGAAAACTCAAGCAAGGGTGATCCCCAATTCCTCTGCAATCGTTCTAGCCTCTTTGACAAGCAACTGATGGCCTTAATGTGCTGCATTCTTTTCAAATGCCAGTACCATGGTGGTGTCGTCATTGCTATAGAGCCTAATGACTGACTTGATCTTAATCATTTTGTACTCTTCCTCTACTGATCTCATTCCACGTCCTCCTAGAGCCCTTGACAGATAGATAGTGGGTGCTTGCATGATCTTCTGTGCCTACCTATCAATGTCGACATCATCATCATCATCATCATCATCATCATTAATATTATTATTATTATTAGTATTAGTATTAGTATTATAACCTAAAACACTGTTTTACAAAACATATTTCAAATTAAAACAGTTTCTTCATTGTGATACATTTCAATAACTCTTTCTTAGAATTCAGAATTCCATCCTTCGACTACAGTTCATGTTGATTCATTCCTGTACAGTGATGAAGATATTGACAGACTTTGTGATGAGGGTAAAATGAGTCGGAACTACTGTAAAGATTGTGGATCTCACAACACAGCCCCACTAAGTAAGAGGTGTATATTAAAATCTAGAACCAGTTGTTTGAATGAAGTGTTAAAAATACAGTTGAACCCCTATCACGCTGCCAACTGTCTGCTTAATTAATAGAGGTGGCCGTTTAATAGAGGTTCATCTGAAAACAACGTTGTGTGTGGTCTAGTTTTCGGTTTATCAAATATAAGTATAAACAAATGCAAGTGAAGAAAAAGTAAGAACTACAATGATGGTTATAATATGGGCATGTTCATCATCATCATCATCATCATCATCATTGTGTGGTTCCAGAAAATATCCATACCCCCACCACGGAGGGAATTGGAAATTCCGAAGGGGAGGGGGGGTCAAAGACCCAGGACATTCCAGAGGGGAGGGGGGTTGTATGATCGAGTTAGTTTCCAGAGGGATTCGAGAGGTCCTTTGATTCAATACGGATTTGAGTGGCGATCAAGCTGTTCAAAAATCCTTTCTTACCTACTAAGTAGAACTTTCACATGAAAAATAATCGCTTGAATACTTGTATTTGGCTCGCATTATATTTGAAATACATTTTCTTTCTTCAAAAAGCACTTTGGAAGCTAACAAATGTGAAGAACGTGCCGTTGCGTGGAAATGGCCGCCATTACTTGTTACCAGTCCTCATGAAATCACCTTCTGGACCGAAAGGCACTGGAGACTAGCCTAGTTTGTTTTCGCATCGGTCTTCGAAGTGTCAGTCGATTTCGTTCTTGAAAATTAGTTTCTTTATAAAGGTAGAAATGATGTTATGATTTCGCAAACTTGAGAATTTCTTATCCCTGTTTATCTCTGCCTATTTGTATGTAATTTTGCTGCAAAATTGGCTTTCGTTCCGAGTCTGTTGTCGATCGTGTTCGCAGTAAAAGTACGGTGTCAATTTCATCCACACTCATTTTCAGTCCTCCAATGGAAATTGTACCTACAAAGGGAGTTTGTCGTGTAGGAAGGTAATTTGACAACGTAACATTTTATCTTTTCTTTTAAAGCATGTTTCACTAAATTGCTGAGTGCTTTCTTTGCAAGTATCTTCAGATATAGATGTTACAATCGATCGAGAATATTTAGTAGTTATGTGCAACGCAAATCGTTAAATGTTTGGAGTGTTTACTTTTACTTTAACACACTTTCTTGCCAAAACTATTTTTTCCAGAGGGTATGGGGGGTGTACAAAATAGTAGTGGAAATTCCGGAGGGGTGGGGGGGTTATTTCATTGGTCAAAAAATGGAAATTCCGAGGAGGAGGGGGGGCTTACGTGAAATTCCCTCCGTGGTGGGGGTATGGATATTTTCTGGAACTACACATTGTCCTTTAGAATCTAGGACTGAAAGCCTTATGTGTCCTACGGGGATCATGTTTAATGTATGCATACCCAGGTAGTGTTGGCAGGCACTTGTTTGACACTTGGCTGAGAACCGATCAACACTGAGCCGATACATGGCTGATATATTGGCCTTAAGTTAGTCAAGTGTTGGTTATGTATCAGTCAAATATCAATCAAGTATCGTTTGAGTATCTGTCGATATGTCAGCTGTTACTTGACTGACCGCCGACTGACCCGCATATCAGCTGACGTATCGACCAATAATAGACCGATACCCAAGTCTTGACTAATACTCAACTGATACTCAACCAACACTCAACTGACTGTCAGTCGAGTATCAGTCTGTATCAGTTAACACTTGGACGATACAAGGCCTATAGAAATGTTGACAGAGTGTCAGCTGATATCTCAGTCAATAGTGTCAACCAACATGACCTAAAGTGAACATGATCTATCTATTTTAGAGAATTAAAATGACACCAGCTACAGCATTTTATTTTCACGCTTGGGAATTTTCTTCAAAATTGGGCCAAGTTTGAATAACTTTTGAAGTTTTTATCGTATCAAGCTGAAATGTTGCACAATGGCAGGTATTAATATTACAAAACATTTGGTTATTTTAGATCATTAATTTTGCGCATTTTTGGAGGGAAAATGACGTCACAAAGATGAGGTTAAAATATAAATTTCTCATTTAAGCACATTTAATGGTCTGTGATGATAGAACCCACTTAAATAACGTTAAAACAAAAGAAATTACTAATTTATCTTATTTCAATCAAAGATAGAGCTGTTACAATATCACAAATTGTTACTAAAAATAGAATTTACTTAAAATTTATTTTACCATATCTCCGGACTTAATTAAGATATTGAAGATTTTTTTTCGGTTCTGAGCTTGTCTCAGGATACACTTTCAACATGTACCATGAAATTTCACAAAATATAAATTCAAAAATTTGACTAAAAGTTTATGACGTCACTTTCCCGCCAAAAATATCGAAATCGAAAAATCTAAAACCATAGTTCCCTAGATCATTAACCTAACCTTTATTGCCTAAGATTTGAAGTGAATCGGATAAAAACTCGCAGAGAACTTTTGTTTAAAAAAAGTTGGCCCAATTTGAAGCATTAATTTCCAAGCGTGTTTTAAAGTTGTGTGATTGACATTATATAAATTTTATATTTTCAGCTTTTATATCACATTCCTCATCACTGGCACAATTAAGGTTTATATTTCAAGCAGCTCTTCCCATGATACTTAACACACTGAGTAACAAGTTGCTGTTAGATGTTGGGTCAAGACTTGGAGCTGTGCTTTATGGAGTAAGTATTTTATGAATACATAAAATGAATTAAGGTGATTCCTTAACAAATAAAGAAGCCTAAGCCGTGTATTACACTATGATAAAACACAATGGTCATTTGAGAACACGACAGAAATGTAGAAAACACGAGCCACAGGCGAGTGTTTTCTACATTTCTCAAGTGTTCTCAAGTGACCAGAGTGTTTTATCACAGTTTAATACTGGGCTTACTTTGGCTTCTTTATTTGCTTTGAAATTATAGAATGATTTTACGCTCGCAAAAAAATAAAACACGCTTTTTCTATGTTTTATACTCTGATAAAACATAGGTTTTTGACCAATCAGAGCGCACGCAGGGTCCTTTCTATATTTTAATCTGAATTAAAACTGCAGATGAATCTTTTGAAACTTTCTCTGAATGTTCCTACCAAGCACTGGTTTGAAAAGTGCAATAAAAAGATAGGTCACTGTGCTCGCAAAAGAGATATGATGGGCCAATCTTACCCCATTTATGCGTGTACTTGTGCTAATCACATTGTGCTATTCAAATCCTGATCTTAATATTATTGTAAAACAACAGGCTACTCATTATTGGCCAAATGTTAAAAATCGTATCAGAAATATTTAAAATTAATACTTTTACTAAGTTATTACCCTTTCTCGTAGGCGTATCATTTTAGCACAATACAGAAGATTATTGGAGTGGAAGTCAATTCAGATTTGTGTAATTTGCAACAGGAAATAATAGAAAAGTATAACATGACAGATCGAGTGGAGGTGAATTTCTAAAAGATACAATGTACATAAGCTAATAAACGAAGGTCCAGAACTTATGTTGGCTACATATCATTTAGCATATCAACACAAAAATATACCGGTACTGCTCAGTCATCATAAAAGTGGTATTACATACCTGCAAGCAACTACTGCCCCATCCAAGGGGAGATGCAATTCCTGTGGTTCATGCAGTAGAATTCCAAGTTTTTTTTTTTTTTTTTCCGTGAATGCAATTTTATTTACAGGACAAAACACTTACACTACTAACAATACTAATATTATACTTAGATTTATATTTACATTGCACTACACATACTTACACTACAATCACTACTTACAAAACATATAATGCAATACCTATTTTTTTTTTTTTTTTACAATATCTACTCGACTTACAATACACTAACAAATACGGTGACAACAAGGGGCAAAGAAAAAATAGACGAAGAATGGATAGTTAATTACAGCTTAAATTTACACTGAAATAGAGACATAAAAGACAGACCAAAGGCATGTGGTACATTATAGATGACATGAGATGAGCACCTGATAGGAGATTAGAAATAGACTAATAAGTAGGCGATAAGTACAGATAGGTGTAGAAAATATAATTTGAAATATCAATTAAATCCGCATATATCCTGCAAGAGGTTCCCATTTCTTTGTATCTCCACTTCTTTTTTCTATTTCATATCGTGATTTTAGTGTGCATATGAAATGCGTAAGATTTGGATGACCTTCTTTTGTTTTAGCGAGCCATATGTGATATCGTGCTAAGAGAAAGCAGTAATTAATAAGAAGTGCAAATTGAGAGCTATCTGGCCTCAGACCCAAGGCAGTGAGATTTGTCAAAGTATACTCTCTAGGGAGTAAATTTAAGTTTTTCAGCCATTCGATAAGTCTATTCCAAAAGTGAGATGTTTGGCGGCATGACCAAAAAAGATGAATTATTGACTCTAAGGAAGTTTGACAAAAACTGCAATTTCCGTCGCCCCTTAGACCTATTCTAAATAAGAACTTATTGGTTGATATACGTCTATGTAGGAATTTAAACTGAAACTCTATCAGTTTAGTGCTTTTTGTGCATTTTTTAGCTAAAAGATAGGCAGCAGCCCAATTTATGTTGTCGTCTATTGGTAGGCCACAATCCTCTAGCCACTTCTTTTGACTTGACTCTGGGGTTAAACTCTTGTTACCAATCAGTATTTTGTATATTAATGTAGTTGCTTTTTTGGCTTCTAGAATTCTTGTTGTAAGTGGCTCCTTTTCGTGGTTGGTGTTCTGCAAATCTTGAAAATTAGAATCGATCCGGAGAGCCTTTACAGCCGATATTAATCCATAGAAGCTGAGAGGGCGAGGGTCTATTTCATACTTACAGCGAAAGTCATTTAACGAGAGAAAGTTGTTGTCAGGTCCTAAAAGATGTTTCACCCGAGTTATTCCCTTAGTGAACCAATTTTGAAAAAAAACTGTTTTGTTGGCTATCTTTATTAAGGAGTTGTGCCAAAGTTGTTGGTCTAAAAAGTGATCTTTCGATGCTATTTCGGGTTCAAAGTTTACTTCTGCCCAAATTTCTAATAGCTCTTTTAAAAGGCGTCCGAAGTTGTTATTAACGATACGGTGTCTCTAACGTTGAGGTTGTAGGAAAAAAAGTTTTGACAGCTATATTTTTTGAAGGTTATATCAAAAAAGATTTTCCATTTTCCCTTGTTGTTGTTATCTAAATATTTTTTAATCCATGTGGTTTTGAGGGATTTATTGAAGGAGCTAATATCAACCATTTTTATTCCACCAGCACCGAAGTCGTTAATCATTACCTTCCGTTTTATCTTGTCGCCTTTACCATTCCATAGAAAAGTGTAGAGTAAATCGTTTATTTCGTTTAAAACCTTGTAGTTAGAGCGAAGAGGCGAGAGTAGATAAACTAATTGGGAGACAATTAGTGATTTGATAACAGAGATTTTCCCTAACAATGTGAGTCGGCGGTATTTCCAGCATCTTAGGAGTTCTTTAACTTTTTCAAGTTTCTCGTTATAGTTTAAAGAGGCAGATAGTTCGGGATGTGTTGAAACCCATAGACCTAGGAATTTAACCTTGTCTTTTGGCCATTTTAGTTCTTTTCCTGGTACCAGAATTTTATCATTTCCAATACTTGCGCCGATCCATAAAGCGTCCGTTTTTTATCATTGAGTCTGAGGCCAGAGACTTTGCTGAAATCGTCAAGCATTGCAAGGGATGAAAGAAGAGATTCGCGTGAACCATCTAATATAAGTGTCGTGTCATCGGCATACTGGCTTAGCTTAATTTCCACATTATTTACAGAGATTCCCTTTATATTAGTATTTTTCCTTATTGCCGTGGCAAGCACCTCTGCCGATAGGATGAATAAATAAGGTGAGAGCGGGCAGCCTTGCCTTACACCTCTTTGAATCTCAAAAAAATTACTTGCCCATCCATTATTCAGAATACAGCTTTCATTATGACTATACAGGGTTTTCACCCAGTCGATTAACGAAGCGCCAAAACCGTAGGATCTTAATGTGTCATGTATGAAGGACCATTCGAGAGAATCAAATGCTTTTTCAAAGTCAATAAAAAGTAGTAGGCCCAGGATATTCTTTTCTGTGGCGTATTGAATAATACAGTCAATAAGTCTGATATTTTCGCCTATAAATCTGCCCTTCAAAAATCCTGTTTGATCGTGGTTGATAAGGTTTGGAAGAACTAATTTAATTTGGTTTGCAATAGATTTTGCTGCGATTTTGTAATCGGTGTTCAAAAGGGTAATAGGTCTCCAATTTTTGATGAAGTATAGTTGCGCGTCTTTTTTAGTAGAATTCCAAGTTAATGAAACAGCAAAGATTGAAATTTGTCAATTGCAGCTGTCAAAAAGTGGCCAATCAGAGCAAAAGCATTGTGCTATAATCAGTGATCTGTAACCAATCAACCTCATCACCCGATGAAGACTTGCAGTGTGCAGTCAAAACATGAAAATCTTCATCACAAGTGACCATGTCATGACGTAATAAGACAAACAATATTATACTTCATTATTAATAAATAGTCTTTGTTGTTATCTCAGATTAGATGCACTGATATTTGCAGTGAGCTTACCCTCCTGGAACAAGGTATAAACAAAGTTGGTATCGGTATTATAATAATATTATTACAACTCCAAACAACTGCACAATATACCTTAAGAAATACCAGTTCATGATAAGCAGAATGTTGTTGAGTATTTAGTATCTCTTTCTCCCTCTTTCTAATCCCTGACCTGTTTTACCATGTTGCATCTAAAATCCTGCTTTAATTTGGCATAATTTACTGTCTTATAGCCCATGGCTACCCACTTGTTTTTTATTCTTTATTGGTCTGTTTTCTTATTTATACTTCATTCAATCACTTGGGTGGAGGCACGGTGTCGTCATGGTTATTGTGCTCGACTCCAGATTAACTGGTTCAGGTTTGAGTCCAGCTGACTGGGGTCATCGTGTTGTGTTCTTGAGCAAGGCACTTTACTCTCACAGTGTCTTCTCTCTACTCAGGTACTCAAAATTGTAGAAACGTGAGAGGACTGGGAAAGGGTATGGCTGTTTTGGTTTGTTTGAAAAACTTAGATATTCAAATGAAAGATCAACTAAATTTGAGAGTCTACCAAGAATAGAAGTATTTAGAGAGGTGGTGCAAAAGGTGACAAACGCATCAAACCATTGGAGATTTCTTTCAATCTTTAATGTAGTTGATTAGTAGAAGAAGATTCTGAAGAGTGGATCTCTGTGGCTTGGAAGAACTAATACGATGAATTGAATGTTCGCTATACTGACGCTGATCGCAACTGAAATTGAAACCTAAAATTCTAGTTCTGAAAACAACTATTCACGAGCTGTCAAATAAAGGAAAACGAACCATTCATGAGCTGTCAAAAGTAGGAAACCGCAATCGCAAAACTAATTAAGACCACAGAGAAACATAAAACAATAATCACGCATATTTTATAGTCACGCATTGTTCAAAGTCATGCATTCTTCGCAAGTGTCCAGTCACGTTCATAGATCACGCAATGAAATTAAAACTGTTCATAACAAGAGGGAAAATGGCAAAATGATAGCTTGATCTTCAGATGTGACCTAAAGTTGAGAGTTTGTATGGCTTGGTTACTGATAGGCCACAAAGTTATTAGGCTTTGTATGGAATTTTACAACTTTTGCAAGACTCTCATTTGTACAATTTTCCACTGAAACCTCTCAAACTTGGCTGGGTAGTTTTTCATTCAATAACATTTCAGTTGGAGTGTTTAGATTTTCAATATGAGAAACTTGTCCCAGTCCTCTCATGTTTCTGGAGTGGGCTATGGGTACTGGCAAAATTCAATGCTGGGACTAACCCTCAGATGGACTAGTATATCATCCAGGAGCGAGTATTTTCAGCATAAGAAAAATATTCCTAGTCGCTTCATGCTAGAGAAACCGGGTTAAACCCTGGCCTGATCGCCCACTTCAATGGCTTGTACGCATCATGCAGACTTTGGACATTTATTTATATACCCTGTGTAATATATATTAGCATAATACACCTACAATGATACCTGTTTATTTAGCACATGCATGCTGTTGATTGAACCTTTATTTCATTTGTTTCCTCAGCTGATGTTGTTGTTTTGAACAATGTGTTTGAGTTCTTTCTACCTGTGGATGAACAAATTAGGTAGGAAACAAAGGATTTATCCCATGCTGCTGATTACAAAATGCACTAATGACATACCTTGACTTGTAAAGGCCAGAGTAGACTTGATTTTCTTTTCTGTTTTTATACAAAGAACATGGAAAATTCTCAGAGAACACTTGACAAAGCCTGGTTGTGTTTTAGTCACTGTGCCTAGTCTTGTAGAAGCCACAGTCTTCAATAATAAGGTTTGTTGACACTAAGATGTCCATCATTTTAATTAGCGCATGTTTAAGTTAACTCAGTTTTAAACTCCAAGCTGAATGAAGCATTGGAGAATAGAGGTCATAATGGTAGAAGAAGAGGGGGACAACCTCGCCACCAACAACCTCCAGGCACCTGCCAACACAGCCAAGGAACCAGTTCTTAGAGGGTGTACTTAGAAGGGAGTGAGGGAAGGAAAACCGAACAATCTAAAACGACGAACGTAAAAGCACTGTTGGTGAGATGCTGACCAGCAGTGGCCTGATTTTAAGTTTTTGTAAATTTCAGTAGTTTAGCTAGCCTGCGTTGCAGCTGTTTCCTTTCCTTTTCCAGGCGGAGTTCAAACAAGCAAGTGAAAAAGCGGGTGAGAAAGTAATTGGGGAGAAGAGGGGAGGGGCTGAGCTCTCTCCCAGTTTCAATCCCATTGCATAAGTTTTTGGAAACGCCTGCTATGCAAGCTATAGTTTAGCTTAGAAATGCGGATCATCTCCCACTCTCAGTTAGGCTGAGGGCTATAAATTCCGAGTTAGATAGTTTTTCAAAAAGAGTTCAGTTTAAAATTCTGTTATTTCAATGATTATTTTTAGAGCTTTTATGAGCGCATCAAGCATGAATGGAACAGTTATGAATGTTGCAACTTATTGTATCAAATGAATACTACTCCAGAGTAGAGTTATCTGTGATAAAGTTCTTTTTTTCTGTTCTAGGCCTGCATTGACCTAAACAGTTGGGTAAAGCCTTGCACAGTAAACTGCAATGTAACAGAATACTGTTCTAGTGATGAAGACAGTTATGAACTGCAGAACATTTTCTTTTACAAAGTGATGTGAAGAATGCAAGTCGATAATAAAAACACATTTCATTGCAGAAGACATCCAGTAAAAATGGCAAAAATTTTACCAAAAAGACTTCCATTATTTATTTCAACATATTCTTTTTTACAATTGCAATACTAGTACATGGAATATAATAATGGCACCTGGGATCATTTAAAATAAATCTCTCAATAGCATTTTTACAGCTGACGGTATGTTGATTAAGATTTGTCACTGTTTTATGCCCCCATTCCAGTGCAGGACAACTATTTACTTTCTTAAGATGACTTAACCTGGTATTATGCATGCAGTCTGAAGTTAAAATAACAACCATATAATAATGTACTGTTAGACTGTTAGTTACCAGGTGTGATATAATCTCCTTGTCAGACCTGTCTGGCAAAGAAGGTCTGTGACTGAGGCATGTTTGGACACGATGTTTGCAATGGGGTACATGATTGTAGCCGTCTGTGCCAACTATACCAGACCAAAACTCTGGGCAAATAGTATACATTACTTGCAAAAAAACTTCAGATTATTTTAATTTCAGCCATGAAAAGGGCCTGAAAAATTTACAGTACCGTGTAAAATTTTCCAAGGCTTTTTTTCCCTTTACGAGACAAACTCAAGAGAAGACTGTTTGTAACACTCAGTGGCTTGATTTAATTATTTTCTCCTTTCAAGTGTGCATCATTTTCACCTAAGTTGTTTCAGTGCTTCTGCCAGCTATGTTTCATCTTTGTCCAAAAGTGAGGAAAAGTGTCAGAAAATTAAACGTCTGAAAAATTTTTGAAACTAGTGTAATTACTTGCAAAATGTAATGCAATCTTTGAATTGCAGTTAGCAGTTAACAGATGCACCCACAATATATGTTACTGCTAAAATGCCACTTGGTAGAACATAATAAATTACACAATTGCACCTCTTTCTGACTTGAAAAAATAATAAATAATAATTAGCTACTGATCCTTTGTTGATGTAAAACTTAATGAATCTCGAGCATTCATTGTAACTTATTTACAATGTTAAGGTCATGAAATGAAATAGAACCTGTACTGAGTTTTTGTCAAACTTTGCCTATTGGTTGTTTATATTGCTGGAAATTAAAGTCTGAAATAAAAATAAGGGGCCCCAAATTCGTTTTGGAGCAACATCACCTTGTTTATACACAACAAATCTTTGTATTAGCACCATGATTATAGTCACGATTGCTTGCTAAATTCATCTTGCTCACGATTGTTTCTTTTTCTTCACTAAGAAGTGGTCCATACTTATTTTACAAACTAGAGAAATTTGTTACTCAATTCAAAACAACAAAAAAATGAAAGGTCACTGTACCCATTTTCGAGAAAGTGATGATTTTACCTCTATTGCAAGGTCCAGCCATAAGGAAAAAGCCACCTATTTTTAATGTGAGCACGCTGATCATGCTTGAAATTACGAGCAGTAGAGGTGTGCAATGCAATTCTGTGGAATGACCTTAAGCACTTCATGACTTGGATATCAGTTATAACTTTTACTATAGTTGCAACAATTATATTGTTTTTTTTTTAATTATCTACCCCACCAACTTGTAATTGCAAACCTCCCTTCCCCAACCCGCACAAAGATTGACGACTGAATTGTCTATTTTTTTCACGATGAAAAGCAATAATTAGAAACAAAACCTCACAAGAAGCAGTGAAAACATAAGGATTAATACACTATTTACAATAATTGTACCATAATATACAAATAAATATCTTGGCTGACTGATTAACCTTTAATTAACTTACATGAAGGAATAACCATAAGAAAACTGAAAAGAGGATAAGAAACAAGCTTGAAGCCACTGCAGGAAATACTGGTAACATTTTGTTTAAAACAATGCGACAAAACTAAGACTTTTTTCTGTCTTCCTCCTTCAGATCCCTCAAGGTTCACTTTTGTGCATTGTAGCCCTTTCTACAATAATTGGAATAAGCCAGTTCCAAGTTACATCTCCTTCAAAACAAGCCTCAGTACTGTACAAAACCTTTCATATTGAAATGAGTTTGAACCCTTGCAAGTTCATTGTCTTGTAAATAAAACTGGGACAGGTTTTACCTTATTTCAGCAGTATTTCACCAAAAGATTACAAGCTTTGATTCACCAAACATTTGACTTGAAAGTTTGACTAACATACCTTCACTCAACCATAGCATCAGATGAAAAGTGAATCTTTGCAAATCAAGATCAGTCTTATGCTCTTCAAACATTTCTCTGTTACAAAGGATCAGTAGCTAATTATTATTTATTATTTTTTCAAGTCAGAAAGAGGTGCAATTGTGTAATTTATTATGTTCTACCAAGTGGCATTTTAGCAGTAACATATATTGTGGGTGCATCTGTTAACTGCTAACTGCAATTCAAAGATTGCATTACATTTTGCAAGTAATTACACTAGTTTCAAAAATTTTTCAGACGTTTAATTTTCTGACACTTTTCCTCACTTTTGGACAAAGATGAAACATAGCTGGCAGAAGCACTGAAACAACTTAGGTGAAAATGATGCACACTTGAAAGGAGAAAATAATTAAATCAAGCCACTGAGTGTTACAAACAGTCTTCTCTAGAGTTTGTCTCGTAAAGGGAAAAAAAGCCTTGAGAAAAATTTTACACGGTACTGTAAATTTTTCAGGCCCTTTTCATGGCTGAAATTAAAATAATCTGAAGTTTTTTTGCAAGTAATGTATACTATTTGCCCAGAGTTTTGGTCTGGTATAGTTGGCACAGACGGCTACAATCATGTACCCCATTGCAAACATCGTGTCCAAACATGCCTCAGTCACAGACCTTCTTTGCCAGACAGGTCTGACAAGGAGATTATATCACACCTGGTAACTAACAGTCTAACAGTACATTATTATATGGTTGTTATTTTAACTTCAGACTGCATGCATAATACCAGGTTAAGTCATCTTAAGAAAGTAAATAGTTGTCCTGCACTGGAATGGGGGCATAAAACAGTGACAAATCTTAATCAACATACCGTCAGCTGTAAAAATGCTATTGAGAGATTTATTTTAAATGATCCCAGGTGCCATTATTATATTCCATGTACTAGTATTGCAATTGTAAAAAAGAATATGTTGAAATAAATAATGGAAGTCTTTTTGGTAAAATTTTTGCCATTTTTACTGGATGTCTTCTGCAATGAAATGTGTTTTTATTATCGACTTGCATTCTTCACATCACTTTGTAAAAGAAAATGTTCTGCAGTTCATAACTGTCTTCATCACTAGAACAGTATTCTGTTACATTGCAGTTTACTGTGCAAGGCTTTACCCAACTGTTTAGGTCAATGCAGGCCTAGAACAGAAAAAAAGAACTTTATCACAGATAACTCTACTCTGGAGTAGTATTCATTTGATACAATAAGTTGCAACATTCATAACTGTTCCATTCATGCTTGATGCGCTCATAAAAGCTCTAAAAATAATCATTGAAATAACAGAATTTTAAACTGAACTCTTTTTGAAAAACTATCTAACTCGGAATTTATAGCCCTCAGCCTAACTGAGAGTGGGAGATGATCCGCATTTCTAAGCTAAACTATAGCTTGCATAGCAGGCGTTTCCAAAAACTTATGCAATGGGATTGAAACTGGGAGAGAGCTCAGCCCCTCCCCTCTTCTCCCCAATTACTTTCTCACCCGCTTTTTCACTTGCTTGTTTGAACTCCGCCTGGAAAAGGAAAGGAAACAGCTGCAACGCAGGCTAGCTAAACTACTGAAATTTACAAAAACTTAAAATCAGGCCACTGCTGGTCAGCATCTCACCAACAGTGCTTTTACGTTCGTCGTTTTAGATTGTTCGGTTTTCCTTCCCTCACTCCCTTCTAAGTACACCCTCTAAGAACTGGTTCCTTGGCTGTGTTGGCAGGTGCCTGGAGGTTGTTGGTGGCGAGGTTGTCCCCCTCTTCTTCTACCATTATGACCTCTATTCTCCAATGCTTCATTCAGCTTGGAGTTTAAAACTGAGTTAACTTAAACAAGCGCTAATTGAAATGATGGACATCTTAGTGTCAACAAACCTTATTATTGAAGACTGTGGCTTCTACAAGACTAGGCACAGTGACTAAAACACAACCAGGCTTTGTCAAGTGTTCTCTGAGAATTTTCCATGTTCTTTGTATAAAAACAGAAAAGAAAATCAAGTCTACTCTGGCCTTTACAAGTCAAGGTATGTCATTAGTGCATTTTGTAATCAGCAGCATGGGATAAATCCTTTGTTTCCTACCTAATTTGTTCATCCACAGGTAGAAAGAACTCAAACACATTGTTCAAAACAACAACATCAGCTGAGGAAACAATGAAATAAGGTTCAATCAACAGCATGCATGTGCTAAATAAACAGGTATCATTGTAGGTGTATTATGCTAATAATATATTACACAGGGCATAAATAAATGTCTAAAGTCTACATGATGCGTACAAGCCATTGAAGTGGGCAATCAGGCCAGGGTTTAACCCAGTTTCTGTAGCATGAAGCGACTAGGAATATTTTTCTTATGCTGAAAATACTTGCTCCTGGATGGTATACTAGTCCATCACAGGGTTAGTCCCAGCATTGAATTTTGCCAGTACCCATAGCCCACTCCAGAAACATGAGAGGACTGGGACAAGTTTCTCATATTGAAAATCTAAACACTCCAACTGAAATGTTATTGAATGAAAAACTACCCAACCAAGTTTGAGAGTTTTCAGTGGAAAATTGTACAAATGAGAGTCTTGCAAAAGTTGTAAAATTCCATACAAAGCCTAATAACTTTGTGGCCTATCAGTAACCAAACCATGCAAACTCTCAACTTTAGGTCACATCTGAAGATCAAGCTATCATTTTGCCATTTTCCCTCTTGTTATGAACAGTTCTAATTTCATTGCGTGATCTATGAACGTGACTGAACACTTGCGAAGAATGCATGACTTTGAACAATGCGTGACTATAAAATATGCGTGATTATTGTTTTATGTTTCTCTGTGGTCTTAATTAGTTTTGCGATTGCGGTTTCCTACTTTTGACAGCTCATGAATGGTTCGTTTTCCTTTATTTGACAGCTCGTGAATAGTTGTTTTCAGAACTAGAATTTTAGGTTTCAATTTCAGTTGCGATCAGCGTCAGTATAGCGAACATTCAATTCATCGTATTAGTTCTTCCAAGCCACAGAGATCCACTCTTCAGAATCTTCTTCTACTAATCACCTACATTAAAGATTGAAAGAAATCTCTGATGGTTTGATGCGTTTGTCACCTTTTGCACCACCT
>JAHPZR010029799.1:32500-38156 GCA_019787425.1 Platygyra sinensis | reverse complement strand
TGAACGGAATCATTTTTCCGAGAACTGCGTGGTGAATTTCACGGTAATGACAGCCGAAAGCTGTGTAAAAATAGAAACACGTACAGACAACAGGAGCGAAACAAAAAACCGTAAAGAAGATTTTTTTTGCCCATACGTTCACAGTTGAAAACGGTCAATGTAATGAATTTACCACCGTTTAGATGTAAAATCTAAAGAAAGGTAACATGAAATTTTCTAACGATTTGACAATTTATTGCAGATACCGTAGTCGCGAGCATCACTACCGTGAACAAGTTGAGATTTCATTGTTTTGTACCGGGCGTTTGATTGGCCGGATTTGAAAATAGGACATTTGATTGGCTGGATTTGAAAATGTTTGAATCTATTGTTTCGGTTCTGCCATCTGATTGGTTTTCATTAATAGGGTGGGCCCGGTTTTAGTAAACGCACTGTAATAATACGTCGAGAAATAACTGGAAACCGTTATTTGAACTTACTTTTAGTAAGAATTCTACTAAAACAATTAGATTTTTCGCTCTCGATTTCCATGAGGTGATAGTTGATTCGGCCTTCGGCCTCATCAACTATCACCTCATAGAAATCTCGAGCTCATAATCTAATTGTTACGGTTATGTTATGTTATGTTAAAGTGCAAGTGTTTCGCGTCGATCGTTATCGCATGAAAACATTCGACCATACTTGTACGATAGCGGACTAAACGTGATTTTTTTCCTGAGACAACTTGTGTTCAAAACTTAATGTAGACCTGCAGTCAACGATGGAAACTTACCGGCAAATGCGGATAACCCTTTACGATCGGAGCCGTTTGCAAAATTGCTGAAATAAAAGCTCCTTTAAGGACGTTCGCGCCCAAAAACTTCCCACGTACAGATTTTTTTAAAACTTTGACTGCAGGTAGAAAATGATAAGATTAGATGAAAAACGTAAAAAAAATCGGGGGTCACCGAACTCGTTTTGAAGATAAGGCGCATCACAGATCATAGCATTTCTAGGATTTCCAGCCAATGAGGCGCTTCTGGCCGGATTCATTACTATCGGCATATCATTAAGTTGAAGAATCATATCTAAGTTATGTGTGTTTAACACAGCATATATAGGGCTATTTGATAGATCTTTGCTACATATACCATTAAATCAGCTTGAATTAGCCTTAAAATAATACAACTTCTAAGTTACGCACACCTGTATCCAGGTACCAATTCGACCCTATTTGAATAGTATATAAGAAATAATTAAAACTTCCCACGTACAGATTTTTTTCGTTTTTTAGTATAATGGAAAGAATCAGAAAAGGAAGTGATCTACCGAAAAAAAGTGGGGGTCACCGAGCATCCAACAAAAATATTCGCACACAAAGTTAACGCAAAGGTCATCAGCCCTATATTTTGTTGAGTTTTCGACTCGGTGCGCGCGCTTGAAGATGACGTGGCACGCGCGTGACCAATGAATAGCGTGCGCGCTAGAGATGCGCAGTAGCAATGTGCGCGAACGTCCTTAATAAGTAATTTCTACTGCTGTAGCCGACAGCAGCACGCGCAGCGCCATACTTTGCATATCAAATTGTGATGTGTAACATGGAACGTTTTTTCCATTGACTTAGTGCTGATCACTTTCTTGTTTACATCCTCAGGTTCCTTTATTACTCGCTGGGTATCTTCGTTATTATATAGCCTTGAGTAGATTGTGTTCGACTCCTTGAATGTTCACCTGCATCTTGTCTAGCTCCAAAAGCGTGAGAAATTTGTAGCACGCAGAATTAACAACAAATCGCCTTCCCACTTCGGTTTTGACACATGCAGGCAGTGTCGAATTTTGAAAAGCCGGCAAGAACATATTTTTTTCATTTGGATGAATGAAAAATAGTTTCAGTCGAGGGAAAACGTCTTCGTAAGAAAGAAACACTATTCTAAGTCATCTTCCTGGAACTCTGAAAGTATTTTTTTGACTTATCCATTTTTTTTTTCTTTTTAATAATGTAACACTTTTCATTTCGCGCGGCGGCGCCCAACTTTCATGTTTGCTTGAATTTTAGCATAAAAAATGCTGGCTTCGTTTTCGCGGTAGAAATATGCGACTTCTCAGTTTTCGCGTACAATTTCTACAGTTTTAATAAATATCTCGTTGTTGAGTTAAGTTTTGTACAGAGGAACTAAAAAATGCTCGCAGAAAATTGCTAAACTTACGAAACAAACACAGCGTTTTCGTTCCCATCGCGGCTATTTTTATCCTGAAAAGAAATTTGATCGGGGCAGATTTTGATCACGTGCTAGGCAACCACTTTTGAGCCGTGAGCGCTTCATTCTCGTCCCCAGAGCCTACGATCCTTCTGGCCTGTGGTTGGGATCGAGAGCTCTGTTCGGACCCGATTTTTTGAGCATGCGCAGAGTGTTCGTTTCGCATCCTCAACCAATCAGATTTGCTAGATTTAACGGGAAGTCCGCGATTCGCGGACTTCCGGTTTTGGACCAAACCAGAGCCAACCAGAGCTCTCGATCCCAACCACAGGCCAGAAGGATCGTAGGCTCTGGGGACGAGAATGTGAGTGCTTCGTCTGAACACTTGATTTTACCCTTGAACCTAAAGCTTACCTTTTCTTCTAAAAATAATTATCAAAAATTGAGTCTAGCGTGGCGGTTGGCTTCGGCGGCAAACGTCTATAGATTTTGGTCACGTGGCTTTGTTTGTCAGACGAAAAAGGTGAACGCATGTGGTCACTACAGTGTGTGATTTAACAAAGGCGTATTCTGCGAACAGCAAAAGGCGTACTCTAATTCGCGGGAAATCCATACATGAAAGCTTTAGAGGAAGTATTTTAGACTCCATCAATGCGGAATGTAAAAGAAAACTTTCGGTTGACGTATTTGGGGCTTCCACGAAAATGGTTGACTCCGAAACTCCGAAGTGCGAACAGCAAGCTTTACCGGCGAAGTCAACAAGGAGAAAGAAATGTGACCACGTACGTTCAGCTTTTCGCGTTTACGTTTGGCGCCCCAATCGACTGTCACTCTTGTCTTTAAATTCGCGGTCTAACTGTTTCGGTAATACCTGGGTCCTTTCCCGTCGGGTAAGGAAGGAGAGAAAGTTTCTTGCCCGAAGGAAAAATTTACTTGTCCTAGACGGGGTTTTTTTGATCCCTGAATATAGATCTGTGAACCGTGCTGTTTCGAACGTAGAAGGCCTCAAATTGAAGATTACAGCTCACAAAACTTTTAAAAATAAATTTGACCAAATTTGTGCCGGCATAAATTTTTTTATCGCGAAAATAATTCCGTGATCGGTTACAGTGTATTCAGACAGACAAACATGGAGCGTTTGACCGCCAATTAGAACGTGTTCTTTTTTCACGCTGCAACGCAAGCAAATGTATTTTCAATCCAGAAAACCCACCAACATATTTTATTTTGGCGCGAGTAACACAACCGATCGCAACTAAACACCCTTTTCTGTTTGTTTTTAGATAAGTGAGCGGAACGATTGCTCGCAAGACTGGTAGTCTGCATGTACACGTATTTGGTTTGCGGTCCGTCTGTGCAATTAATTTCTCGGGAGATCAGTCAAGCGACAAGCTCTTCTCGACTCGCAACTCGAGACTCGAGTCTCGTTACTCGAAACTATCGAGGATCGAGTCTCGAGGGACTGTCAACTTACTTTTGAGCAGTACTGTAGATCAAGGGTTGATTGCGTTGAATGACACCTGACTGGAGCTTTAGTACACACAATCAGATCTCACTAAACCTGTTTATGGCTACACTTCTTAGCACAATTTTTCTTAATTTTCAGACTGAAGTGGCAAAGAAGTATTCCCTTCTTGTCAAGTTGAATGATTTTTCATTAGTCTCAAGCAAGGTACATTTAATTACATTGGTGGTAGACTTAAAAAAGCATACTTAGTAAAAAGATCTGAACAGCCATTGGTGCACCAGTCATGTTACCTCACTGATATGTTCAAACAAGGGAAAGATATAGTATGTCTTTACTGAAATCAGTTTTACTTGGGGGGGACTAAAAGTACAGTTAAGTGTACAATGATCAGCGACATTTTAAGTAAAGCTCTGCTATCCATTGAGTGAGTGTCAGCGGTCTTAATGGTGATTCATATAGGGGATAGTGTTTTTCATCTTTTGAACAACTTGACCCAGACCATTGAAACTTTTTCCCTGAACACAATTTCTGTATGTCGAACTCTTTTATGCCCTTTAATTTTTTTTAGCCAACTACTCCTTCATCCAAGAACCCCACAAAAGGCCACAAAAGTAATGAGAAACCAAAGAAGAATGCCCTGGATCAAAGTGCACGACATGGGAAACCAGGAGTGAATAAAACAAACCTATCACAGAGAAAACTTGATTCATTTACCAAAAGCATTGGCAATAGCAATGTTACTGTGAGTCTGTCTAAGTTATCTGACAAGTCTCTGGATAAATTCACCCCTGCAAAGAAGGGCATTGTCAACACTTGTTCAAGTTCTGAGAAAGATGATGACAAGACACCATCAAGTCAGCTTCGTGGCACTCCTGTAAAATGTAGATTGGTGTTAACTCCCGTCAAGTCTCCTTACAGTAGGGGCATCAGCAGAAGTCCTGCTCGTAGAAAGTCTGGTGTTAACGATGGAGGCAACAAGACCAAGAAAACTGTGGTCATTGAAGATGATTCAAATGACGTAATCATTACAAGTTGCAAGAGTCCTAAGGTGAACTCTGGTAAAAAGATTACAAAGTCCCCAAAGAGTGGGAAAGCCCAGAAGACATTAGGAGGCGCGGGGGACTCAAATAAGAAGAATCTGAAAGGAGGAACTGTTTCTAAAAAGCTTGATTTGCTAAAATCAGTAACAGCTGACAATGTTAAGGAAAAGGAGCATATAAAAGGAGCTGGATCAAAAGACACCAAGACCCCAAAACCAGAATCTTTTGTGCAAAAAGGAGAGTTATTGAATGTCGATAGTGATTCTGATAAGGATTTTGAATCTTCTCCTCGCAAGGTAAATAATATTATAAGGCATTTAATCATATTTTATTCCAACCTTGGACCACTGATTTGAAAAGTGAACCTGTAGCAAAGATTTTCTGTTCTGTTGCATGTGTGGAAGATTTATGGATGTTTATGGACCAAAAACCAGGACTACTGATCGTATTATATATAATGAAGTCACATATGAAAAACATTATTATTACTTGTAGTTGTAGAATATTTTATTCAATCATAATTGGTCAAGATAGCCCTATCTTGATAACAGAATTTGTTTCATCTAGCATGCTCTCAATGCAAAGCTAGCCATGTCATTAACAAATTCTAACTTTAAAATAGAGCGGTTTTCAATAGCCAATCACAAAGAACACAGACAATAAAGTGAACCAATCAAAACTCTAAGTAATTACAGGTAGCTGACACAAAGTGCGGGAAAATGCATGCGAACATTTCACGATTGGTTTTGGTTGTACTTCTGATTGGATGAAAAAGTCTCGTGAATTTTTTAAGCCAATCATGTAGCATAGAAAGTGCAAAACCAATTACTTTTCGACACTCAAATGAAAACAGCTCTAAGACATTGTTAGATAACTTCTACCATCCTTGAATATTAACCACGATATTAGCAAAATATTCAACTTTTGTTGCCAGACATTGCCGCAATTGATTGTCGATTTAATTTAAAGCT
>JAHPZR010029799.1:15000-27500 GCA_019787425.1 Platygyra sinensis | reverse complement strand
TTGGTCCAGTTATATACATGTAAGCTTAATACATAACAACACTTCATGCAGACAAAATCCCTTCAAAATTGTTTTTTACAATAACAGCACAAATTCTTGCGTGCTCATTGGCTAATTTTTATCGTCAATAAGTAGACAGATACAATTTTAATTTACAATTTATGCCATGCAGGGACAGGCGAGAGCGGACAATTTGACAGTTTGTTATTGTAAAAAACAAATGGACATAAGTTTTTCATGGGTCTGTCCTGTTATTGACAATGAATTTTGTGAAAGTGAAGAGTGATCATCGCAGTACATTTTCCAATTTAAGCAATTGGAAAGAAGAAGCCTGAAAAAAAAATCAGGGCCTCAATGGGATTCGAACCCGCGACCTCCGCAACACTGGTGCGATGCCCCACCAACTGAGCCACGAAGCCGCACACCAGGAGCGAGGTCAATTTGGTGAGTTCATATCTTCCCGTGCAGTGAAGTGATGTCAAATATATATGAAATAATTCATATTTGTACTGCGGTGGTAGATGAAAGTGAAGAGTGATCATCGCAGTACATTTTCCAATTTAAGCAATTGGAAAGAAGAAGCCTGAAAAAAAAAAATCAGGGCCTCAACGGGATTCAAACCCGCGACCTCCGTAACACCGGTGCGATGCCCCACCAACTGAGCCACGAAGCCACACACCGAGAGCGAGGTCAATTTGGTGAGTTCATATCTTCCTGTGCAGTGAAGTGATGTCAAATATAGATGAAATAATTCATATTTGTACTGCGGTGGTAGATGAAAGTGAAGAGTGATCATCGCAGTACATTTTGTCATAACATGTCATTGTCAAAGTAGTCTGCCGATCCACTCCACTTGGCTGTTGCCTTGTGGATCCACAGCTACTTTAACAATCTTATGATGAAATTCATGATCTATAACAGGACAGATGCATGAAAAGCTGACGTCAATTTGTTAATTGTACAACCTGTCAAGTCAGCCTCTAGACCTGGGACCAACATTGTACAATAACATGTATCTATGTATTCACGGGCTTGAATTTGAATTTCACATAATGTTCCACTGTCTCTTGCAAAATTCACCTATTGGCAGAAACTTGAAGATAACAAGATCTTGAACTCCAAGCCTCTTCCACTTGCAAAACCTGTGAACATGCCAAGTGGGATAACAGCTGAAACATTTGGTGATGTAGCCATGATAGCAGACTTTGTATATACCTTCCATGACCTTCTTGTTCCAAGGGAATCTCTACATATCTCAATTGGTAAGCAGTGTAATGCCACAAAGCTCTGACTAATGCAGGATTTTTTTTCTTATCTAGATGAATTTTCTTCTTAATACACCTCATTTTTTGCTAAAAAAAATTCATTCTGTATACTTTTTCTTGTAGATAATTTATCACAGGCCTTGGTTGCTGGTAAAGAGGGCTTTCCTCTGTTGTCCAGAATCTTGTTCGTTTTCCTTCAGATTCTTTTGCAGGACAGGTCAACTAAGGTTAGTTTAGAATGAATAATAATTTATTGTGAACAGATCTTTGGAATCCTTCATCCATTTTTGAGCCTTTTCTGGCCCTCTAGATGCAGTTTCCAATCTTTTCTTTAAGTATTTCATTTTCTAGGTTTACTCTATTTAGGCCATTAATTATTGATTATAAAACTTACAGATGTAAAGGTGTGAAAAGAAAACAAATTTTATAAAAATATTGAATAATTTTGTTGTTGTTATTGTTTGGTTCAAAGAATAGCTATGATGTTCTAGCCTAAAAATGGTTCTCACTTGCCTAAAAAAGTTCTCCTCTTACAGTATTTTTGCAATAGGCCATAATTTTCAGGAATTAACTTGCAACTGAGGCTACTATGGTGAGTCTTTTCAAATGCGAATGACATTAGTGTGTTTTTAATGATATTCCCTGGCACGCGCGTCCATTTCAAGTCAGTTCCAGTCCAAAGTTATGAATACAAATATGGCCTATTGAATTTGCTCAAAAGTTTCCCAAGAAACTTCACTTCCTCGATGGACAAGTGACAGATGGAATCCACTCGCCCTAGTTGCAAAATCCACCTGCCTCGGATAAATAATTTGGTATTTAAGTTTGATGTTTTGTATTTTCTAGGGTCAAGAGCTAGGTATGCAGCTATCCGAAATGCCATTGACACGACAGTCAGCATCAGAGGTCTCCCGACTTTACTTGAATTCAAAATTCAAGATTCTAACAAGTTACGAAGATGATAAACAGCTCCAGGGAATACTGGAATCACTTCAACATAAAGATTTTTATAATCTCAGTCCTGAGGAAAAGACAAAGGTGTTGTCTCTTTAATACTTTTAGGCCTTGATCAATGTAAAACTTCTCCTATATAGACCTGCAAAACGCTTTTAAAATATTTTAATACAACCGTGACTAAGCCATCAACTATCAGAAGGTGGACAGTCATGCAGTGTTTAATGGCCCCAGGGATTTCTGATAGTAGTAGTGGGTAGAATTTCCTTTTAAAGTCTGCATGTATGATTGTTACAAGGTATGCATATGTGTAAATTATTTGAACTGACATATTAAATTCTTCTTTTATTGGTTTACATTTATCAGTACATAATAGTTAAATCTCATGTTTGTGTTCATATACAAATTATTTATTAATCGCAATTCACTTTACCAACATATTTGAATCTTGATCCTTATTCCTTGGTGTCCTGTTTAATGTACATGTAGATCCTGGTAATCCTGTGTCATGAAGTTTTATGGTCAGACGCCATGGATGACTATATTGGAAGTCGACTCACTGAGGCCACAGAGTTAAGGTACAGTTGTGATTAAGATTGTAGTGAACAGAATCACTTTAGTTAGCATCTCCTTGTGTGAGTGTTTTTTTTGTGGTTGCTGCCAAGGCTATGACCAAAGAAGTGCATGGATCTAAAGCTAGTGCATGGCACTCCAGATCGTGCCCTCAATGGGGTCATTGTTGTGTTTTTGGGCTAGACATCTTCTTCTTACAGTGTCTTTCTCCACCTGGGTGTATAAATTGGTACTGACAAACTAATGGTGGGTTTTGGGTTAACCCTACAATAGACTAGGAGCGAGTAGAAATATTGTAGCGAAAGTTTTAGAGTACATTTAGGCCCGACCCTACCCCCCTTAGAGGAAACATTGTTATGTGGTTTGGGAGATATGCCACTTGTTGTTAGAGTTCTGAAGCGTAAGAAATGACAACTTCACGATATTTGTGTTACAAATCTGGAGATTATCACAGGCCTGGCAGGATGCAGACTTAAACTAAAGTTAATCCTCTGTAGGAAAAAAGATGGCACATTATGCCTTGCAAACCTAACATGCTACAGGGCACAAAGAAAGCCAAATTTTTACAATATTTGTCCCTGTACAAATGCTGTTGTGCAGCCTAGGTTTTGAAGATTTTGTAACTCTTCTGTATCTTTTTATGGATGTTCTTAAGGTTTTTGTGCCTAAGAACTACCAGGATTTGTAAATGAACCAGTTGCCATAGATCTTTTTTTCCTATGGAGGATTGGTTTCTTCATGACAAAATCTGAGTGAGTGTTGATTGAGTCTTAAAACTACCATTTACATGTAATTCTTTTTTTCTAAAGAAAACAAAAGAAAGTCAAGCAGAAAGCAAAGAGTGATAAAAAAAGAGAAGAGAAAGAGAAACGGAAGAAAGAAAAAGAAGAACGGCAAAAACGGAAGGAAGAAGAAGAAAATAAAAAGGTAGATACAGTTTGTTTCTATTATTAATCCCATGTTTTAAAGTTGGTTTCATCTAACTGAGGACATTTTCTTGATGTGCAACCAAATCCTCATAGCTAATATCAGAAGAAATCTGGGTTGCCAGACATAATTTTTTTAAATTCCCTGACTTTTTCCCTGATAAAAATGCAATTTCCCCAACCAAATAAATACAAAATGTCAGACATGGTAGAAGCATCTAGGAATAAAACGCATCTAGCATGAACGCACAGCCATCCTTTCAGCTCTCGAAAAAGTTTTCAACAAAACAATGTTCCTTCTTCATTAAGGAAAAATATCATTGAGATCAATTTTCCCTGCCTTTTCTTCAGAATGTCAATCTTCTCTGACTCAAAATAAAACTCCTTGGGTTTTCCTTGACCTTAAAGAGTTCTTTTTCTCTGGCCTGTGGCAACTATGGAAATGAATGACTCTTTATTTTTTGATGTTTCTTATCTATGTTTTATTAACAAATAAGCTGATAATATAACCACAGAGATGTCTCATGTTCTGGTCAATTGAAACTTAACATGTATATTACAATAAAGCAGTCTGAACTTTTGTCGCCCACATCATATCTTGTTTCTTTCAGCAACTAAAGGTGGATGAACTAAACAACAAAGGTAGTTTTGTAGAATCTTATTTTTATTTGTTCTGTGCCTGTGTATTTGATGATTTTGACATGATTTTTTTTTTTGACAAAAGGCAGGTGTAAAGTCTATAAAAGCAGGACAGAAGGTCCCTTTTGAGATCTAGAGCTTACACTGTTACACTGTTACACTGAGCAAGAAATTTTGAAAGCTAGTTACAGTCTGTAAATCATGTCGAATTCCAAAACAAAAATTACATTTCACAGGAGAGAACTGAGCAAAGTTTTAGGTTATCCACTGTCAGTCACACAATATTCACATAGAAATGTGACATGTAATGTGTTATTTGTGTTGGTATAGAAACTGCGTTAGACTGTGGTAATGTAGAAAAACTTGGTCTCCTCTCAGAAACAGAGATGTCCAACAAGAATGTGGAAAAGAAACTAACAAATACTAAAATGGAGATACCAGCGAAGGAGCAAAGCAAAGAAGTGTCTGAAGTTGTTAAGACTATGAGAAAACGAAGAGAGGATATGGCAGGCAAAGATGAGAAAAAATTAAAAGAAGAGAAAGAAAGGTCAGCAATTGAGAATATACTTGCAGTCATTATGGAAGTGAAATATATTCTACATTACCTTGCTCAGTACAGTGGAACAGTCACCTTGTTACTTCAGCCACTGTCTTTGGTCCCAGCATATTAAACGCTTGTACACTTTTTGATAAGAAAACACTATTAACATGACCACCCCTTTGATACGGCCAACAGTCACCGGCCACATTCTGAAATCTCAAACCTCTATAATCCTTCAGTCAGTGGAGTCAGACCAATCATTAAATTTCACCCTACCCTTGTGAGTATGGCTCATTGGTGACCATATTCCACTGTACTGCTATCACATTTGCTACTATAGTGAAGTTCCTCATAGATGTAGGTACACGTAAATTTAAAATTTCACTGTTATGTGGTTTATTATCGTAGAGTATGGGCACTCTGTTGGTGAAAATCACCAGACATTACATTTATTCCAAGACTGAACACGGTAATTGAAAATAAAGAAATTGCAACTGAAGGAATGAATGTACAATGTCTTATTGCAAACATTATAAAAAATGGAGGACTACGAAAAGAAAATAATAAATGGCAAAACTTGCCACTTGGAGACAAATGCCACAAACTCCAACAACTGACTAGCATGTAACAAACAAAACTGAAACAGTACTGAAATAAATTTCACTCAAACTGAAGATGTATAACCTACAACTGGATATAATGAGCACAGAGAGTTACCAAAACAAAAGTTACTGTTAGCATGAAAACTTTAACCTTGACTCCAAACCAGTGGTGGAGGGGAGGGGCCTGCCCCCCTTTATTTTGGGTAACAAAAAAGCCAGCAGGGCAACTACATCTAATTCACCCACCCCTCCACCCCTTAGCTCAACATCTGGATCTGCCACTGAAACTGTGATGCTGATACAGAAAAAAAAGTCTGATGCCTACACTTAATGGGCCGTCGATAAAATCCGGAACATGGAACATTCCGGAACATCCCGGAACATGGAATAATTATCATCATTATGAGAAGAATATGCAAAATTAAGTTTTCAATAATTAAATGAAACGAAAATAAACTGGTATCAGCTTGGAAAATTAAAAGAAAAAAACAGAACAAGACAAAGCATAAACATAACAAAACAAATTCAAACTGAAGAAAAAAAAGGAAAAATGAAAATGTGTGCATTGAGTGAAGGCTCGCAACTTAAAACTAATTGCAATTTCTTTCAGTCAGGTTTGCCATAAATTTAACTGCGTGACTGTCCCTTATTCCTAATTTCGTTGTTCATGGAAAACTGTGGTTTTTTTATTCAATTCATTACGTCATTTCAAAGATATACATATATACGATTTCTTATGGAGAATCTAATTCGGTCTAAAAAAGAACAAATTCGAAAACAAGAAGCTGAAATTGCAAGGAAAACTCATGAAATACAGAACAGCCCTTCTCACAGAGACCCATAGATTCTACAAGCAACAGCCTGTACAAAGTGTCATTTGCAGGCCGGCCATGTGCATACATGAGCAAATTCAGTTTGTGAATGAATGCTGTACTTAGCAGCACGCCTATTTTGGAGATAGTCAATTTCACTCAGACAAATGAGATTCTTGAGAACAGAGATGTTCAACCGTTTTCATTATGTATTTTTGCTAGTTAGACGTTTATGTTTATATAAGTCGAGAATAGCAAATTTTACTGTGTTTAAGGTATCAGTGTACCCCAAATAACCATCATTCTTTGGCGCCGCTTTACAGTCGGACGGTTCACGCAAACCCTACTAAAGTATATATTTTCTGAAAGCTTAATAATTGTAGATTACGACGGTTTATTCACTAACGTAGAAAAAATTAAGGTATCCCGAATATAGCGCGTTATTTCTCAAAGTATAGAGGTTCACTTATCAAGTTCGTTTCCGGTTGGATTTGAGCGGGAGAACGCGATTAATATTGCTATGTCTTCTTGACACCTTTCTCTAAAAAACGGTGTCTGGAAATTTTGATTACTTGTCTGGTTTGTTTCTGACACGCAGTTAAACTTTGAAAGGTTTAAAAAAAAACATGCATTCTCTTCACTAAAATAGCCATAACTTTTGAGAGAAGCAAAAAATAAAAATTCCCCGACACCGTTTTTTTTGTCCGATTATCGGACAACGTTCTCTCCAAATTTCAGCGAAAAACGTTGAAAATTCGCCGGAAACGAACTCAAAATGTGCGCTTCATTCGCAGAAATTTTCGTTTCGAGATATGAAGGAAAATATACTTTAGGGCGTTCTTCCAGTGTAATGAGATAATTACCGGTACATAACATGTCGGAAAATTAATGACCTGTTGATGGATCAAGGGAAGGATTATTTTACTTTAACAATAGAGCTCATATCAATTACCAGGGGGAAATATCCTTTTGCAAGATCTGATTTCCGCCGCTCGCGCAACAAGGTTAGTAAGGACTGGATAATTTTCGGTCAAATTTTGGTTTTCTGCTTTTAAAAGCCCTAGCTAATGTGGATTCACATTCCTTCTAACGAAACAGTTTGAGAGATGCCGAAGACAAGGAAAAAGCGTTTGCGTAAACAAGGGAAAGGAAACCTTCGGGGACTTACGCGTGCAGATATCGATCAAGAAGTTGCAACTTTGAACGGCGAAAGCGCTTAGGAAATTATGATCAGAGAAATGCAAAGTCCTTGACAGGCAATCCTCGTTTTGACAGGACACGATCCAACATGAACCAAGCCCGGATCTTACAGAAACATTCTCCAACAAAGTCACATCTGTGTGACAAAACCGACAAGAAACTGATTTCAAGAAATTTTCTTGCAGGCGATCGTCGGCAACAGTTGTTCGACCAACTTTTGCCATGACTGTTGTGAGTCCGGTTCTGTGGATTCGTCTTTGCCTTTGCCTTCAGTTACATGCTAGTCAGTTGTTGGAGTTTGTGGCATTTGTCTCCAAGTGGCAAGTTTTGCCATTTATTATTTTCTTTTCGTAGTCCTCCATTTTTTATAATGTTTGCAATAAGACATTGTACATTCATTCCTTCAGTTGCAATTTCTTTATTTTCAATTACCGTGTTCAGTCTTGGAATAAATGTAATGTCTGGTGATTTTCACCAACAGAGTGCCCATACTCTACGATAATAAACCACATAACAGTGAAATTTTAAATTTACGTGTACCTACATCTATGAGGAACTTCACTATAGTAGCAAATGTGATAGCAGTACAGTGGAATATGGTCACCAATGAGCCATACTCACAAGGGTAGGGTGAAATTTAATGATTGGTCTGACTCCACTGACTGAAGGATTATAGAGGTTTGAGATTTCAGAATGTGGCCGGTGACTGTTGGCCGTATCAAAGGGGTGGTCATGTTAATAGTGTTTTCTTATCAAAAAGTGTACAAGCGTTTAATATGCTGGGACCAAAGACAGTGGCTGAAGTAACAAGGTGACTGTTCCACTGTACTGAGCAAGGTAATGTAGAATATATTTCACTTCCATAATGACTGCAAGTATATTCTCAATTGCTGACCTTTCTTTCTCTTCTTTTAATTTTTTCTCATCTTTGCCTGCCATATCCTCTCTTCGTTTTCTCATAGTCTTAACAACTTCAGACACTTCTTTGCTTTGCTCCTTCGCTGGTATCTCCATTTTAGTATTTGTTAGTTTCTTTTCCACATTCTTGTTGGACATCTCTGTTTCTGAGAGGAGACCAAGTTTTTCTACATTACCACAGTCTAACGCAGTTTCTATACCAACACAAATAACACATTACATGTCACATTTCTATGTGAATATTGTGTGACTGACAGTGGATAACCTAAAACTTTGCTCAGTTCTCTCCTGTGAAATGTAATTTTTGTTTTGGAATTCGACATGATTTACAGACTGTAACTAGCTTTCAAAATTTCTTGCTCAGTGTAACAGTGTAACAGTGTAAGCTCTAGATCTCAAAAGGGACCTTCTGTCCTGCTTTTATAGACTTTACACCTGCCTTTTGTCAAAAAAAAAAATCATGTCAAAATCATCAAATACACAGGCACAGAACAAATAAAAATAAGATTCTACAAAACTACCTTTGTTGTTTAGTTCATCCACCTTTAGTTGCTGAAAGAAACAAGATATGATGTGGGCGACAAAAGTTCAGACTGCTTTATTGTAATATACATGTTAAGTTTCAATTGACCAGAACATGAGACATCTCTGTGGTTATATTATCAGCTTATTTGTTAATAAAACATAGATAAGAAACATCAAAAAATAAAGAGTCATTCATTTCCATAGTTGCCACAGGCCAGAGAAAAAGAACTCTTTAAGGTCAAGGAAAACCCAAGGAGTTTTATTTTGAGTCAGAGAAGATTGACATTCTGAAGAAAAGGCAGGGAAAATTGATCTCAATGATATTTTTCCTTAATGAAGAAGGAACATTGTTTTGTTGAAAACTTTTTCGAGAGCTGAAAGGATGGCTGTGCGTTCATGCTAGATGCGTTTTATTCCTAGATGCTTCTACCATGTCTGACATTTTGTATTTATTTGGTTGGGGAAATTGCATTTTTATCAGGGAAAAAGTCAGGGAATTTAAAAAAATTATGTCTGGCAACCCAGATTTCTTCTGATATTAGCTATGAGGATTTGGTTGCACATCAAGAAAATGTCCTCAGTTAGATGAAACCAACTTTAAAACATGGGATTAATAATAGAAACAAACTGTATCTACCTTTTTATTTTCTTCTTCTTCCTTCCGTTTTTGCCGTTCTTCTTTTTCTTTCTTCCGTTTCTCTTTCTCTTCTCTTTTTTTATCACTCTTTGCTTTCTGCTTGACTTTCTTTTGTTTTCTTTAGAAAAAAAGAATTACATGTAAATGGTAGTTTTAAGACTCAATCAACACTCACTCAGATTTTGTCATGAAGAAACCAATCCTCCATAGGAAAAAAAGATCTATGGCAACTGGTTCATTTACAAATCCTGGTAGTTCTTAGGCACAAAAACCTTAAGAACATCCATAAAAAGATACAGAAGAGTTACAAAATCTTCAAAACCTAGGCTGCACAACAGCATTTGTACAGGGACAAATATTGTAAAAATTTGGCTTTCTTTGTGCCCTGTAGCATGTTAGGTTTGCAAGGCATAATGTGCCATCTTTTTTCCTACAGAGGATTAACTTTAGTTTAAGTCTGCATCCTGCCAGGCCTGTGATAATCTCCAGATTTGTAACACAAATATCGTGAAGTTGTCATTTCTTACGCTTCAGAACTCTAACAACAAGTGGCATATCTCCCAAACCACATAACAATGTTTCCTCTAAGGGGGGTAGGGTCGGGCCTAAATGTACTCTAAAACTTTCGCTACAATATTTCTACTCGCTCCTAGTCTATTGTAGGGTTAACCCAAAACCCACCATTAGTTTGTCAGTACCAATTTATACACCCAGGTGGAGAAAGACACTGTAAGAAGAAGATGTCTAGCCCAAAAACACAACAATGACCCCATTGAGGGCACGATCTGGAGTGCCATGCACTAGCTTTAGATCCATGCACTTCTTTGGTCATAGCCTTGGCAGCAACCACAAAAAAAACACTCACACAAGGAGATGCTAACTAAAGTGATTCTGTTCACTACAATCTTAATCACAACTGTACCTTAACTCTGTGGCCTCAGTGAGTCGACTTCCAATATAGTCATCCATGGCGTCTGACCATAAAACTTCATGACACAGGATTACCAGGATCTACATGTACATTAAACAGGACACCAAGGAATAAGGATCAAGATTCAAATATGTTGGTAAAGTGAATTGCGATTAATAAATAATTTGTATATGAACACAAACATGAGATTTAACTATTATGTACTGATAAATGTAAACCAATAAAAGAAGAATTTAATATGTCAGTTCAAATAATTTACACATATGCATACCTTGTAACAATCATACATGCAGACTTTAAAAGGAAATTCTACCCACTACTACTATCAGAAATCCCTGGGGCCATTAAACACTGCATGACTGTCCACCTTCTGATAGTTGATGGCTTAGTCACGGTTGTATTAAAATATTTTAAAAGCGTTTTGCAGGTCTATATAGGAGAAGTTTTACATTGATCAAGGCCTAAAAGTATTAAAGAGACAACACCTTTGTCTTTTCCTCAGGACTGAGATTATAAAAATCTTTATGTTGAAGTGATTCCAGTATTCCCTGGAGCTGTTTATCATCTTCGTAACTTGTTAGAATCTTGAATTTTGAATTCAAGTAAAGTCGGGAGACCTCTGATGCTGACTGTCGTGTCAATGGCATTTCGGATAGCTGCATACCTAGCTCTTGACCCTAGAAAATACAAAACATCAAACTTAAATACCAAATTATTTATCCGAGGCAGGTGGATTTTGCAACTAGGGCGAGTGGATTCCATCTGTCACTTGTCCATCGAGGAAGTGAAGTTTCTTGGGAAACTTTTGAGCAAATTCAATAGGCCATATTTGTATTCATAACTTTGGACTGGAACTGACTTGAAATGGACGCGCGTGCCAGGGAATATCATTAAAAACACACTAATGTCATTCGCATTTGAAAAGACTCACCATAGTAGCCTCAGTTGCAAGTTAATTCCTGAAAATTATGGCCTATTGCAAAAATACTGTAAGAGGAGAACTTTTTTAGGCAAGTGAGAACCATTTTTAGGCTAGAACATCATAGCTATTCTTTGAACCAAACAATAACAACAACAAAATTATTCAATATTTTTATAAAATTTGTTTTCTTTTCACACCTTTACATCTGTAAGTTTTATAATCAATAATTAATGGCCTAAATAGAGTAAACCTAGAAAATGAAATACTTAAAGAAAAGATTGGAAACTGCATCTAGAGGGCCAGAAAAGGCTCAAAAATGGATGAAGGATTCCAAAGATCTGTTCACAATAAATTATTATTCATTCTAAACTAACCTTAGTTGACCTGTCCTGCAAAAGAATCTGAAGGAAAACGAACAAGATTCTGGACAACAGAGGAAAGCCCTCTTTACCAGCAACCAAGGCCTGTGATAAATTATCTACAAGAAAAAGTATACAGAATGAATTTTTTTTAGCAAAAAATGAGGTGTATTAAGAAGAAAATTCATCTAGATAAGAAAAAAAAATCCTGCATTAGTCAGAGCTTTGTGGCATTACACTGCTTACCAATTGAGATATGTAGAGATTCCCTTGGAACAAGAAGGTCATGGAAGGTATATACAAAGTCTGCTATCATGGCTACATCACCAAATGTTTCAGCTGTTATCCCACTTGGCATGTTCACAGGTTTTGCAAGTGGAAGAGGCTTGGAGTTCAAGATCTTGTTATCTTCAAGTTTCTGCCAATAGGTGAATTTTGCAAGAGACAGTGGAACATTATGTGAAATTCAAATTCAAGCCCGTGAATACATAGATACATGTTATTGTACAATGTTGGTCCCAGGTCTAGAGGCTGACTTGACAGGTTGTACAATTAACAAATTGACGTCAGCTTTTCATGCATCTGTCCTGTTATAGATCATGAATTTCATCATAAGATTGTTAAAGTAGCTGTGGATCCACAAGGCAACAGCCAAGTGGAGTGGATCGGCAGACTACTTTGACAATGACATGTTAT